>JAURVB010003949.1:0-80930 GCA_033002965.1 Piper betle
ATCTAGGCCATTCTAGCATTTAGTCTCGGTTTGAGATTTTCAAAGTATTTCATTTGCATGTATCATAGGGACTTCAGATCACTGGTTTGTGCCCCTATGGGCCCAGTTTGATTAAGTTTAGGGTTCGAGTCCCATTTAGCCTTCTTACATCGATTCCCATCTATAGAGCCACTTTTAGGGCTCGAGTCAGTTTTGACTTTGGACGGTCTCGGTTTGAGCTTTCTATCCATTTGTATATTGCATATACCCACAGGTGGGCCCCACTAGGTCACGAATTGTCGAATGTCTAGATCATGCCACATGGCAAGATATAGAGCCATACACTCTGCTTTAACTTCACCCATTTATTTTCAGAGATTCCTACGATTTTGGATGGTTTTCACATTAGAGCCGTGACCACTTTGGCTCGCCACCAGCGAGAACTCGGCCCTTATTCGGCCACCAGATCCGTACAACTATGTCCATCTCGTACCCGACGACGGTGTTTTTGTAGTTGATTTCCTTCGTCGTAGCCACTCTTTTGGGCTATTTTCTGGCGACGACGAGTATCTTCTGGCGAAGCCGACCACCCTTACAACTTCATCTTACCGAGATCTACATTTTGAGGCCACCCACGACCGCCGCCGCACCCGCAATCGACATTGGCGATGTTGCCGTACCCGGCGGCGATACCCCCACTTCCCTACTATTTTTCGGCTAGCTTGAGGCTGAACTCTGCTGATCGTCACCACCAGAACCTTTGCCATGACACCCCCTATCGATCCCAACCGGCAGTGATCTCAGCCTCGCCGCCTTCTGCGTTTTCCGGTGACAGGTACCGCCGCCCCATGGTTCGGCTCATTTAGCGGCATTGCATTTGCCTGCCCACGTTCATGTATGTCTACCCATGTTTGCGTCCACGTCTACCTGCCTGATCTTGTTCACCAGCCCGCCAGTCCATGTTTGAGTTTGCCAGTCCACTTTATGTCCACCAAGTCAACCCAGCCCATTTTCCAGTTAACCCAAACCGGGTTGGTTCAACCCATTCAACTCGCTTGGTTTAGCTCGGTTTGGTTAGGTTCAACTCATTTTCAGCTATTTTTGACCATTTTTTAATTCTGACCTTATATTAGTTTAGATGCATATTTATATGATGTAACATATTTAGATGTTATGAGTAATTTTCTTTATTTATTTAATATTTTCTTTATTTATTTATCTATTGATTTATTTAATTAATTATTTGTTTGTGTATTTAATTATTTATATGTTTACTAACATGAGTATATATATGAATTTACTTGTGTTTAGCCATGTATTTATATAGTCTAATTATATTACTAGTTTATGATTTGAGTACTATTTATGCTCATGTATTATTTATTTATCTAATTATTTATGAGTGTATTTCCTTGTTTAATAAATTATTTATCATTTATTATTATTGTCTCAATTTGCATGCCACGTGTTTACTTCTAGGTTTATTAGCATTGTTTTCTTTATTAGGCATATTGATAATATGAGCACACACCACGAGGATGCATCGTATAGAGACATTAGCATTTTACTTAGTAGTGGGTTTCGATGTAGGCTAGAGAGTTCGAGCTCGCCGTAGATGTGTCAATGTACTTGGGGCTTGGAGCTTGGATTACAGGTCCGTAGGAATCTCCCTCTCTGTTTGACTCCTTATGTGTCAAATTTAATCGTGTTTTAGATGTAAGACGATATCGGCGATGTTTAATTTGATCCCTCCGATGTCGGGCTATTTAGCTGTGTTTTCTATACATGTTTAATAAAACTACAAGGATGAGATCCCTTGTTGGTTTTCGAACCGAAGCTCCAGAAATATATGATGTAAGCCTCTTTTCCTAAACCTATTCTATAAATATACACATTTTTACAAATTTCACGAATGAGAGAGTGAGCGGTATGGAGATATGTATGGACTGAACTAGTACTCCTTTAAACCCTGAGGTAGTGCGATGTATGAGGGTACTGCATAATGCAACACATTTTCAAAATTTATGATACTAACATAACTGTTCCTTTTTACACTCAAGTACCGTGGTGGGTGAAATATGGAAGATGTGAGGACGTAAGAGTTGTATGTATGAATTTGAATATTATCCGTCCATGTGAGCCGACACTTACTTAAGTATGTTTGCTTACCGCCAAGTGTGAGGCAATCTTGAAGTTTTATAAGTTTTTGTGGGTAATGGAATACCCATTTTCTAGATTGTATTAGTTATTTTTTGGACCAGTAATACTCATTACTGACGTTTTTCATATAATATATGCAGGTCTTGTAAATCCTGAGTCAACTTTGGTGGAAGGACAGATAAATGCTACTTACACTTGAGCTCAGCGCAACTATTTCTTTTCTTACTTTTACTTATATTTGATGTGTTTTGACGCGCATTTAACAATGTCTTCCATTCCCATGACCCCAAACAGGTTGTTTCGATCTATTTTATCGATCGAGTCTTACTGACCAATAATTTTGAATATGACTAGACTCGATCGTAACGCTTCTAATTCTTTTCTTAAGTGAATCAAAATTGGGGTGTTACAGTTTGATATTCAGAGCCATGTATTGGCCGATCGAGATTAAAGATTTTTGTTTTGAGCCAAGTGTGTGGAGTTGTCCTTAGCCAATCTGACAACTATTTGCTTTGGTATTTCTTTATATTTCAGATTTTTGCTCAGTTAGACCATAGAAATGCATGTTTTAGTATTAATAGTAATTATGAGATGGATATGAGATCATGATTTCAATAGATGCCAACATGGATCTCACTGGAATGTTATGATAAGCTCTTAGAAATGCCTTTGCTTTTACCATGCCAGTGATTTGGCTGACGTAAGAGTACCCACATGCTAAGTTAGCTGAGGTTGAGTTTAATGGTGACTGGGAGTACCTAGATCTTTAGCAACCACATTGTAGCACTTAATCGTCTTTCGCATGTCACCTCATTAGTCCTTCCTTGAAACATGGATTACATTGTGAGACAGAATCATAAGAGATGACATCAGTGGGGAGTTTGGAGTATGAAGATATCCACATAGTTATGTGACACATAAACATGGACCATCGAGTGCCTTAAACAGATCCATTAGGCATGGTCCAAGGTCTACCTTGGAGAACATGGACCTTCAGACAAATCCCTGTGGATGAAGGATGTGGTTATGATAGTGAAGCCACTGATGTACTTGGAGCACAAATGAGAGTTTAGACAGATGACTTGAGATGGACTAGTTTGAAGAGATAGTAGCGGATGAGGATGAGTAGCAAGGTGGATCTATAGTCCCACAAACACTTCACCACCTCCCCCTCTTCCACTATATGCCTGCCCCAACAGTATTGTTGGCCACTCTTCAATATATAGGGGCATAAACACATTAAGAATGAGTGAAATTACCTTTGACCGCCGATTTAGATGGTTGACCAAATATTATTTGATTTGTCAGGGCCAGATCAATGATGACTATTAAGAACTAGTCAGTGTTTATAGGAGCAGTCCCCCTATATTGTTGGAGATAAATGTTGCCTCAACATTGGATCACCATTGTACGTGTCACCACCATGATCCAGGCCCTTCCAAATCAAACACACATGGTTGGATAACCTGAGCCGAGTTGATAGCAGCTACCTTTGGGGAGATAGACATATGGAAATAAATATGCCAAATATAGTAATGGGTTCATGACATACATGATCAAGATCAGGCTTCAGCACCTAGATAGCACAACTACCGTCTGAGTTGCACAACCACCGTCTGAGTAGCACAACTATCGTATGTGATGCACAACCTCTGTCTGAGTTGCCCAACTATAGACCATGATGCACAACCATCGACAACACTACAACCATCCGTGCTACCCAATCACCGACCATGATGCATTACCATCGACTGAATAGCACTACCACCATCCGTGGTGCCCAACTACCGATCGTGATACACTACCACTGTCCGTATATTGCACTACCGTCGACCGAGTGGAGCAGTTATTGTGGACGTAAAGGCTAAGTAGTTACCTCACGCTATAGGAGGATAACTACTTGAGGATGTTCTTAGTTTTGCACAAAGACCGCATGTCACAGCATTGAGAGCAGAGTGGGGTTAGAGATTGAGGACAAGATATAGCTACGGTAATATCATCCATGCTGAGGAAAGTTAGGCCCACTAGAATTATTTGGATGTGATGGCACACGATTGACTTCACTAACCATCTTGCATACCATCGCCTTGACCTGACATCCGTGGGTCAGACGTGTATTGTAAGATAGTGTTAGTTACAGTCTTACTGGGATCATTAGATAGTATTAGTGTGTCTTTTAGGGATATATATGGACAGAGTCCGAGAATAGGGCAATGTGATATCCAGATGATATGGCCAGTATGGTCAGATTGCATGATAGCATATGTGTGACTCATAGCCAGGGTATATAGATCAGGTGATTAGCAAATGGTCAAACATGTAGTGTGACCTCAGCCAACGAGAGAAGTTTGACTCGTATTAGAATTTTCGGATAGATGATGTCTTTAGTGAGGCAGCGTCCATTAGGGAGACAATGTTTTCCTTGTGTTTAGCCAGCACGATTAGGTTCTTACCTTGAGACATACGATTTAGCTTTTATCCTGAGTATAAAAGGTACCTTCGTGGTACTGTTTAGGACTTACAGTGCAGGTAGCCGATGACATACTAGTCTGGAGGAGACAACTTCACCCAAGCTTGGGACCGACGCAGTTAAGGACTTCAGTCACACCATACCACACTGACTAGATAGAGGGATACCAGTGTATGCTCATCTTGACTTATAGCTTTACTTGAGATTCTACCAAAATGGTAGTAGTCATGTGAGTTAAGATTAGTGCTATAAATTACTACGAGGTGGCATGTCACACACCACTGAAGAGCGGATGAGACACGTGTCAAACCTGATTATGAGTCCCCGTAAACTTGAGGGGAGATAGTGATTTTTTGGGTTGTTTGAACCCATCTATTTAGAAGTGTGTGACTAGTACGATATCGAGAAACACATGCCTACTATTAGTTGATTAAACTAGAGCCACTTAAGAGTCATCTCTTAGATTCGTCGTGGATTAGCCGTTCCATAGGCTGGTCACCTATGACATAGTCCAATCATGATGATCTTAGAGACATGTCCATGGACCTACTGTTAAGTGTTTAAAATATACAATATTAACCCATGTTTTTAATATAATTTTGTACTTCCTGGGTATAAATATTATTAATTAGGTGATATTTCTAGTTATAATTTAGTTACTTAATATTTTATGAGATATGCTTAATTTTAGAGTTTTAATGCAGAAAAAGATGAAACAAATTAAGCTTTGGAATTGAAAGTTCATGGCCACCCAATGGCTATGATTTATGGTGTTGACAAAATTTGATAAAGATGGATGTACATTGTTTTGGCCGCATTTGAGTATGTAGAGGAGTTGGAAATTTGAGTGGACATCATAATCAATTTGAATACATTGATTTGTAAGAAACCTCCTTCAATTCATGTATCTTGTGGCCATCTCATCTTCTATATAAAGGAGTGGTCATTTCTTGTTTGAGATATCTCAACTTTTGGCTTAGAAGTAGTTTTAGTTTTTGTAACTCTTAATTTTCATAATGAAAAGTAGTTTCTTCTTTATAATGTTTTTTATTTTTATTATGGAGTAATCATGTATTTCATTCTAGAGAAGAATGAAACTTAACATGATTTACTTCAATTTATTTCAACCTTTTACTCTTTTAATCAATCAGATTGTTTGAATTATCATGTTTTTGATGCTAAGAATAGATTGATCACCAATTTCTTAGATCATGAGGTTTAATTAGATTTTGGGAGAATTTAAATAGATTAGTCATTGATAATTTATCATACGATGAGTCTTTTGACTTATTTGTTGTTGTGGTCGGAAGATACACAACACCGTATGCGATTGTAAGGCAAATCTTAATCACAGGGAGGTAGAAATTGAGGCAAAATAATAGAAGCTTGAAGGAGCAGGAGTCACCATGTCATATAGTTATCCTAGATGGACAATCCAAGGGAATAGAAGATAAGAGTAAGATTGATGAAGGTTAATTTCATGTTAAGGGAAATTCAACTCTAGAATGAATTTTATTTGAAACTAAAATTTTTTTCTTGTTGTTTTACTCTTAGTTCTATTTTATACTATTAACATAAGGAAATTCATCTCTCTGTAGGATGATACTTAAATTTATCATTATATTACTTGTTTCGACCATGATACTTGCATGTCATTGAAATTATGCGAACACCTACCCATATGTTTGAGCCACCCTTATGATCCAGAGATTGAAATTATGTGAACACCCTTATGATCTAGAGATCGAAAGGACTTTGAGAAACTTGTTTTCCACTGGAAGAAAAGCACAAACAGCAATAGAAGAAGTCATGGACCCACAATAACAACAAATGCCTCCACTTCCATCGATTGTGGCAGTAGCCAATGATGACAACAGGGCAATCCAAGATTGGGTTGCACCTCGTACAAGAGGGTTGCACCTCGTACAAGAGGGTTACAACCTAGTATTATTACACCACCGGTGGATGTGACCCATTTCAGAGACTTAAACTAGTTTTATTTAACATGATATAAACTATAGGACAATTTAGTGGATTACCTACTGAAAATCCTAATAGGCATATCATTGATTTCTAATCGGTTTGCGATATGTATAAGCAACCTGGTGTCTTTGACGATGCTCTCTACCTTCACTTATTTTCATTCTCATTAATAGAAAGTGCGAAATAGTGGTTGTCATCATTAGATGCAATTACCACTTGGGATGAATTGTCTGAAAATTTTTTGTTAAAATATTTTCCTCCTAAAACTTCTAAATTAGGTAATGAAATTTTATTTTTTTTGCAGTTTGATGATGAGTCTCTCTTTGAGGCACGGGAAAGATTTAAAGAATTGTTAAAAAGTGTCCCAACCATGGTATAGAAAGATGGATGCAACTCCAAACTTTCTATAACAGGTTGTTGGGGAAAACAAAGAATATAGTTGATGCGGTAGCCAATGGAACACCATGCAACACTAGAAAGGCACCAAAGGAATTAATGGTTTTCAATTGCTAGAATTAATGGTTCCTAGCAACCACCATGCAACACAAGAAAGGCACCAAAGGAGGATTACCGGAGTTTTAGAATTAGATGCACTTACTGCTTTATCTGCTCAGGTTAGTACTTTAACTAATCAAGTTCAAAATTTTAATATGCAGGGATAGGTTAAGGCTGTGGAGCCAAGGTGTGAATGATGTGGACAAGGACATTTTACAGGCCAATGTGCAGCAGATCAAATATGTTGGCAACTTTAATAGGAGCAATAACCCTATTCCAATACTATAATGTGGACTGGCGCAATCCCAACTTCTCATGGAATATTCTACAATCGGCTGCTGTCTCCAATAATCCACCACCACCATCACAACATTCTCGACCTCCTTCACTTCCTTTTCAACCACAACAACAGTATTTGATCCAAATGTTCAATTCCATGCAACAAACTATGCAACAATTTATGCAGAATCAGCAACAACAACAACAATAGTTTGTGCAACAAGTTGTGTTGCAATTAAACAAGAAACCATGTGAGCAACCCAAGGGTGTACTTCCCAGCCAACCAGAACAACCAAGAAAAGATGGACAAGAACATTGCAAAGCTGTAACAACCTGGAGTAGTATTACTTTATAAGAACTAGTTCAGCCTAATGAAGTCAAGGAAAAAGATGAAAAGCCAAACAACGAACATGAACCCAATACATTGGTTAGCTTACTCGGAAGCAAAGGGAAAGAGAAAGATGAGGTATAAATAGAAGAGGTAAAGAAAAGTACAATTTCCTTCTAGACTTAGGAAACAAAGTGATGAAAAATACTTCAAAAAATTTCTTGATATATTTAAGAAATTACAAATTAAAATACCTTTCACGGAAACACTTCAACAGATGCCTAGTTGTGTAGAATACTTGAAGGATATTCGAGCAAAGAAAAGGAGAATATATAACAATGAAGTTGTGGCCATGACAGAGGAATGTAGTGCTGACCTCTAAAGAAAACTACCTCCTAAGATGAAAGACCCAGGCAAATTGGATTCAATGTTCAATTGGAGGAAATGTTCATTGTAATGCTTTATGTGACTTACGTATTACCATTAGTCTTATTCCTTTTTTTGTTTTCAAAAGGTTAGGAATTCAGGATATTGCTCCTACCAACATCACACTCTAGTTGGCTAACCGGTCATTGGTATATCATAAAAGAGTCATTGAAGATGTTTTAATAAAGGTTGACAAGTTTATCTTTCTTGTAGATTTTGTGGTGCTTGAAATGGAAGGAAGGAATGACGATATACCACTCATTGTCGGGAGAGGTTTCTTAGCAACTGGGAGAACATTGATCGACGTAGCTGCTGGAAAACTTACACTTAGGGTAAACAACGATTATGTCACATACAATATCTTTAAACCCATGAATTGCCCAGATGGAATATATGATTGTTGTAAAAACCATGATTTTTATTACAAGACTCGAACCTAAATATTATGAAATAAATATAGATGAACCAGTATGGTTGGTTATCAAGTTGACCAGTCATGGTTCGACTTAAGGTCACCTAGAAAATACCTATTCATGAATGGATGATGGGGTGTGATAATTTAATGAAGGGGTCGTTGAACATAGGAAATACCAATGGATGATGGGGTGTGAGAATTTAATGAAGGGGCTCGTTGAACCTAGGAAATACCAATGGATGATGGGGTATGAGAATTTAATGGAGGGAATGGTTGAAGTGTATATATATGCAGGAGGAGGGAGTATTTCATCCCTCATCTCCATCCCAGGCGACCTCCCCATTACTGTGTGAGTATTTCATCCCTCATCTTATTTGTTTCCATTACGATTCTTGCATGCAAGGTTTGTTGAAGACGCCCTGCCAAGTTGCTAGATCTCCAGCGTCTTATGCATGGGGTTCTTGTCGATTGCTTAGTTGTTTTGTAAATGGACATGTTAATAATTAATTATCATTAGAATTGCTGAAAATTTAATAAGGAATGAAGACTAACATGAACTAATTACATCATTTAAAATTGATAGTATATTAGTCATGTAAGTTGCATGTAGGTTCATGCAAAATAAAATTATACTAATGTATAATTTTATGCCCTCATTCAGATTAGGGTTCACGGGTCACAGTCAGACGAAATCACAAGTCAGGTACGTATAATAGGTAGAACATCATATTTTCCTTGTTGGTAGCCTAGGTTGGCCTGAGCCCAGATTCGACCACCATGCACCGAGTGCAACCGGGGTCAAAGAATTGACTCAGTCCGACACGAGGTCGTATTATGTGCGTAAATTGTGTAATGCATCGACATTGTTTTGGAGTAGTGATAGCCGCCCCATAACAAGGCTACGGCCGGGGTGAGTGAGGCACAACGATTCCTCCATCGCACTGGAGTGCAGTGATAGCCTCCCCATAAAAAGGCTACGGTCGGGGTGTGTGAGGCATTGGCACTAGAATTGGCAGTGAGAGCTTCCCCACAAACGGGGCGTAGCATTCACCTGAGTGCAGTGATAGCCTCCCCATAAAAAGGCTACGGCCGGGGTGTGTGAGGCACTAGCACTAGAATTGGCAGTGAGAGCTTCCCCACAAACGGGGCGTAGCATTCACCTGAGTGCAGTGATAGCCTCCCCATAAAAAGGCTACGGCCGGAGTGTGTGAGGCACTGGCACTAGAATTGGTAGTGAGAGCTTCCCCACAAACGAGGCGTAGTAATCACCTGAGTGCAGTGATAGCTTCCCCACAAAAAGGCTACGGCCGGGGTGTACGAGGCACTGGCACTAGAGACGGTAGTGGTAGCCTCCCCACAAAAGGGCTACGGCCGGGGTGTGCGGATCACAGCGGATACCTCCTCCGCATTGTTTTGGAGTATAGCGGAATCGCTCCATTGCATATTAAAATAAACATAAGGAAATAGTGGAATGTACTTGATTTGTTTTATCTATTATACTACTTAGTGTTGTAATCACTAACGCGGAATTGCCTCCGCAGGTGTGCAGATACGAAAGTAGGTGATTGACAACCAGGGCATGGAGCAAAATAAATATGAGGATTCCTTTTATTATTTAATTGAGAAATCAGTGTAGCTACTGGGAAACGGTCTAAGACTGGGGATCTTTGTATATGTTTTTGTTAAAAAAAATGTTTGACATATTTGATTAATTGTGAGTAACACCTGGCCAGCTAGGCCCAAATGATGTGACAAATGGCCGGGTTGTTACAGGTGGTATCAGAGCCTGGTTTCCCAAAAGCTCACATCTTATGACTCAAGTACCTTGTTGAAGAGTCCAATATTTATCTTTCTCCAATGGGGTATGTCATTAGGGAATTAGTGGACTCACTAACAAATTGAAGTAAGCATAAAAAAAAGTTTTAATCAACCATAACGAAATAAATTTTAGATGGCAGGCACCCGAAGGAAGTCGAGCCAAGCTGCGCAGTCGGACACGAACGTGGAGAGTGTGTTAGGCCAAATTTTGATGGCCATACAGGGACTTGCGTAGGCTTCAGATAATACCAGTTCTGTGATTCAGAACATAGCGCAGCGATTACCGAGATTGGTAACAGGGAATGGAGCTCCAAATTCGGCTGTGGGTCCTAGTAGTGTCCCAAATGGGGACCAAGGGAGCGCCCAAGAGCGGGTAGGGATAGCTGACTCAGGCAAGTGAGGGGAAGTTCCAAACCCAGTGCCACCGGTAGTCTGACAAGTGGTACTGCCAGTTGGGGATGACAGTGATCGATACACTGTAGAGAAATTCCAGAGGAACGGAGCTAAGGTATTCATTGGTGGGACTGATCCAATGAAGGCGGAGAGCTGGTTGGACATTACTGAGAAAGCATTTAGAGCTCTCTCTATGCCTCATCGCCATCAGGTGAGGTTGGTGACATGCATGCTTCAGGAGGTAGCATCCTGTTGGTGGAAATCCATGGAGAAGACTGCGTTCCATCAACGGGAGATTTCGTCCATTCCTTGGAGGAATCTGTAACAGCTTTCAATGGACAATACTTTCCTGAGTCTGTTGTCCTGAAGAAAGCACTGGAATTTGCCACTCTAACTCAGAGGGATGATTCAGTCTGAGAGTATGCAAAAAATTTCTTGCAATTGGAGAGATTTGCAGCTGGGAGTCTGGCAATTGCCCGAGCCTGAGCAGACAAATTTTTTGGGGTTGAAGCCCAAATTGAGGAGTAGGGTTGTTATGGCACCAAGAGGCACTATAACCGAAGTGATTGAGGCAGCCACTACTTATGAGTTGGTGTACGACTATGTACGTGCACAGAAACAGGGGAAGGCTACTATGCAACATAAGAATGCCAACCAGGGTAGTAGCAAAAACAGGTCTGCAGAACACCAGCAGCAGAACTATCAATGGAATGTCGATGGGAACCGCAAAAGGAAGTTTCAGGAGATTCCGTATCGACTATGTAAAAATTGCAACAAGATGCATTGAGGGTTATGTAGTGAGCCCCGTCGGTGCTACAATTGTGGAAAGACGGGACACCTACAAAATGAGTGTTGTCAGCCCATAAAGCAACAACAGGAGCAGCCTGAGATCTCGAAGATATAATTAATCATGCTTATCATCTTGCTGTTATAATATTTCGGGGATGAAATATTTCTAAGTTGGGGAGATTGTAAAAACCATGATTTTTATTACAAGACTCGAACCTAAATATTATGAAATAATTATAGATGAACCAATATGGTTGGTTATTAAGTAGACCGGTCATGGTTCGACTTAAGGTCACCTAGAAAATACCTATTCATGAATGGATGATGGGGTGTGAGAATTTAATGAAGGGGTTGTTGAACCTAGGAAATACCAATGGATGATGGGGTGTGAAAATTTAATGAAGGGGCTCGTTGAACCTAGGAAATACCATTGGATGATGGGGTATGACAATTTAATGGAGGGAATGGTTGAAGTGTATATATATGCAGGAGGAGGGAGTATTTCATTCCTCATCTTCGTCCCAGGCAACCTCTCCATTACTGTGTGAGTATTTCATCCCTCATCTTATTTGTTTCCATTAGGATTCTTGCATGCAAGGTTTGTTGAAGACGCCCTGCCAAGTTGCTAGATCTCTAGCGTCTTATGCATGAGGTTCTTGTCGATTGCTTAGTTGTTTTGTAAATGGACATGTTAATAATTAATTATCATTAGAATTGCTGAAAATTTAATAAGGAATGAAGACTAACATGAACTAATTACATCATTTAAAATTGATAGTATATTAGTCATGTAAGTTGCATGTAGGTTCATGCAAAATAAAATTATACTAATGTATAATTTTATGCCCTCATTCAGATTAGGGTTCACGGGTCACAGTTAGATGATATCATAAGTCAGGTACGTATAATAGGTAGAACATCATATTTTCTTTGTTGGTAGCCTAGGTCGGCCTAAGCCCAGATTCGACCACCAGGCACTGAGTGCAACCGGGGTCAAAGAATTGACTTAGTCCGACACAGGGTCGTATTATGTGTGTAAATTGTGTAATGCATCGACATTGTTTTGGAGTAGTGATAGCCGCCCCATAAAAAGCTACGGCCAGGGTGAGCGAGGCACAGCGATTCCTCCATCGCACTGGAGTGCAGTGATAGCCTCCCCATAAAAAGGCTACGGCCGGGGTGTGTGAGGCATTGGCACTAGAATCGGCAGTGAGAGCTTCCCCACAAACGGGGCGTAGCATTCACCTGAGTGCAGTGATAGCCTCCCCATAAAAAGGCTACGGTCGAGGTGTGTGAGGCATTGGCACTAGAATCGGTAGTGAGAGCTTCCCCACAAACGGGGTGTAGCATTCACCTGAGTGCAGTGATAGCCTCCCGATAAAAAGGCTACGGCCGGGGTGTGTGAGGCACTGGCACTAGAATCTTGCCGAGGAGATTTAGAGTTTTAGAAACCTTAGATCTACCATGTCCAAAGATTGTTGCCGTCAGTTGAAGTACCACCTATTTTGGAGATTATCAAGATGGTCGGGTAGTGGACGTTAAACCAAGCGCTTCTTGAGAGGCAACGCAAGTGATTTCTTTTAAAAGTTTGTTTTTATTCGTAAATTTTTTTAATATTTATTTTTATTCTGTAGTATGAGTTAAGGGCAAATTCAGTTATTCATGATAATCATCCATCGATTAATTGATGTGAGGGAGTTCTCTTTCACTTCTTTCTCTTTATTTTTATTTTTGAGGACAATGTTTAGTTTTAGTTTGGGGGGATGCCTTAATTTTGTGCATATTGTTTTTGCTTGACTCATGTTTAGATTTAGATATATATATATATATATATATATATATATATATATATATGTAGTTTAGTGTATAAACTTTATTATGCAACAGTATTTTAGTCTCTTGGTTCAATGATAGATACATGTGAATTAGTCTTACCTTTCTTGGGAAACTTGATTAATTGATATGATGAATGAGCTGAGTAAAAGATTGCATTCGAAAGTTGGTTCTCTACCTTATATTATTTTCACAATCCTTTGGTTTAGATGATTTCAATAAATGTTTTGTAATAAGGATTGTACATGATGGTTATGACTTTTAGAACTTACCCTAGCGACTTTCGAGGCAAAATATTTGGCTTGTCATTTAGATGGAAAGTGACAAAGGCAATTTTTTTGATGAGTCTAGGCCTTTTTCAATCCTACCTAATATGAATTATCTTCTACACATAATTTTATGGCCTTTATTATACCTATTTGTTTGATTACCCTTATTTTAGCCTTGTCCTTTTTATTGAAAATATATCTGGCTACTTGAGTCCTAGCACCTAGTGTTTTGAATTCGTTATAAATTCTAACAGGGATGAAACTTTGATTAGTATGAGGGGGAGGCATTGCTCTTCATAGATTGGTGATTGAGTAGATAGTGTGAACTTTCTTGGCACTTTGCTTCTTTAAAAAAAAAAAAGAAAAAATCGAAAAAAAGAAGAAAATGGAAAACTAGATGAGGCAATGATCCTCCATCGGTACACACAAGATGAAGCAATGAGCTTCCACTGGTTTGAAATAAAAGAAAAATAAGCAGTAGGTAGCCAATGGAAAATCAAAGCAAAGTTAGTTCTTATATTCGGTCAACTTGCTACTACATTTAAGGAAGTTTGTGTCATATTGTTACGGTGTTTGGGGATTTGTTGTACATGTATGTCAGGATTTAGAAAGGATTTTTAATCTAGGGTGCATATTAACCTTTGATTTTTCTATCTTGTTTATCCTATTTTTGGTCCCTAGCTCTTGGCCCCGTTATAACCTATAAAGACCTCTTGATTCCATTGAATTGGCATTGCCTACATTAGTGGAGATGGGAGCAAAAGGTAAACATATTTAAGCATGCGCTTAATTGTATTCTATTGGTTGTAGATGAGAATGATAAGCCAACGGATTATCTTACACCCACACATACAGAGCCTTCTTTTGGGTGTGATTGATGAAAGGTAATTTCTAATTTGATTGACATCTTGTTGCCTTTGGATAGTTTGATTAAGAATTATATGAGAACATAATGGGGACTAAGTATTTTTGTGTAGTAAAATTTTCTTTGTTTTGATATTTTGCTCAGGACGCGTAAAAGTTTAAGTTTGGGGGTGTGTTTAGTGTTTAAAGTATACAATATTTACCCATGTTTTTAATATGATTTTGTACTTCTCGGGTATAAATATTATTAATTAGGTGATATTTCTCATTATGTTCTAGTTAATTAATATTTTATGAGCTATGCTTAATTTTAAAGTTTTAATGTAGAAAAAGATGAAACAAATTAAACTTTGGAATTGAAAGGTCATGGCAACCCAATGGCTACAATTTATGGTGTTGACAAAGTTCGATGAAGTTGGATGTACATTGTTTTGGCTGCATTTGAGTATGTCGAGGAGTTGGAAATTTGAGTGGACATCATAATCAATTTGAATACATTGATTTGTAGGAAACCTCCTTCAATTCATGTATCTTGTGGCCTATCTCATCTTCTATATAAAGTAGTAGTCATTTCTTGTTTGAGATATCTCAATTTTTGGCTTAGAAGTAGTTTTAGTTTTTGTAACTCTTATCTTTTCATATTGAAAAGTAGTTTCTTCTTTATAATGTTTTCTATTTTTATTATGGAGTAATCATGTATTTCGTTCTATAGAAGAATGAAAATTAACATGATTTAATTGAATTCATTTCAATCTTTTACTCTTTTAATCAATCGGATTGTTTGAATTGTCATGTTCTTAATGCTAAGAATAGATTGATCACCTATTTCTTAGATCATGAGGTTTAATTAGATTTCGGGAGAAATTAATTAGATTAGTCATTGATAATTCATCATACGACGAGTCTTTTGACTTGTTTGTTATTGTGTTTGGAAGATACACAATATCGTATTCGATTGTAAGACAAATCTTAATGCATTATTTTGTTGATTAAATAATTATCACCGGGAGGTAGAAATTGAGGCAAAATAATAGAAGCATGAAGAAGCGGATGCCACCATGTCATATAGTTATCTTAGATTGACAATCTGAGGGAATAGAAGATAAGTGTAAGATTGATGAAGATTAATTTCATGTTAAGGGAAATTTGATTCTAGAACGAATTTTATCTGAAACTAAAAATCCTTTTCTTGTTGTTGTTTTACTCTTAAGTTCTATTTTATACTATTAACATGAGGAAATTCATCTCTCTGTGGGATGATACTTAAATTTATCATTATATTACTTGTTTCGACCATGCTACTTGCATGTCATTGAAATTATGCGAACATCTACCCATATGTTTGAGCCACCCAGTATCACATATAGAGTTTCATTACCCCATTGTAACTCAGATAGAGATCCTCACATCACCACAGATAGAGTGATGTACATACCTAGTAGGATTTTCTCAGATCAGTGTACTCTTCTAGCAAAGTTGATTGCAGACCATGTGATGATGAGACACATACTAGTTAGAGTCTCAGAGTAGTGTGACCAGTTTCTACGAGAGATCCATTCTCTTTCTATGTGATGCATAGACACCAGATAGAGTTGAGTATTTTCACTCACTCTTCAAGTTATACTAGTCCTGCTACTAGTTTACCCAGATAGTGGATATGAGCATACATTGACCAGTACACAAGCTACAAACAAGATGTAGACTCCACAGTTCCATGCAGAGTATATTTTCATACTCCTTGAGACACATTGTACATGTATAGGTGTTCTCGCCGTCATTCTATCACAGAGAGTTCCCTTCAGCAGCAGTTAGTGATTGTATAGATAGCCACCAGAGCCGTAGTATGCAATAGAGTTATAGCAACTGTCCTTATTCCATTATGGAATAAAGTGAGATATTTGACTCGCGACCAAGTTTGCTAGGACCTGGTGAGCGGTCCCTTTCCTCTTATAGGGACACCTGAGTGTTTAACCTAGACTGACGATAGTGAACCATACAACCCATTAGCACATTCCCTTATTTGGTACTAAAGTCTACCTTATGCTAGCAGGACTCATAGGACACCCTATTATTGCCGTAGGACTTGGAGTAGAGTGCCTTGAGGGTATACGTAGTTGGCTTATTGCATTGATGAGGATCAGGGAGACATGGGTAGATGTTAGGCCACATGCCTTGCCACCGATATTATTTTTCCTGATGTAGTTCAGACTAGTACCCTATAGTACTCTAGAGTACTTGCTCCACTATCTAGTAGACCCTTAGGGGTGAGCTTAGGTTTTTCCCACAGAGGTCATTACATTTCAGTCGCCATAGTTTGCAGTGACCCTAGGAGCTAGTCCGGCGAGATGACTCAAGCATGCATGGTCAGTCTTGCGAGATGATTCAAGCATGCATGATCAGTCTAGTGAGATGATTCGAGCATGTATGGTTAGTCCAGTTAGATGATTTCAATATGTATGACATGCTTCGCTAGATGATTTGATCACGTGTAGTCTGTCCAGCTAGATTATTAAAGAGCTAGCGAGCTTCGTCAGTGTTCAGAGTTCTAGCATCATATTTGGTCTGTTTGGGCCATGTGCAGCTAACTTTCGAGGGAGATCTACCATATTGCCAACTAGATGAGATCTTCAATTGAGTCCTCTAATCGCAGTTAATGTGATAAATTCTGAAGACAAAATTTTTATAAGGAGGAGAGGTTGTAAAACCCCAACTTCGGGTAAGGGTTTTACCCGCTTGTAGTTGGCCGGTTCGGACCAGTCTTGAGTTTGTTCGAGCAAGCTCGAGCTAGAACAATTTTAAGAATATGAGTATGAGGGCCAGATGGCCATATAAATATGTTATGGAGGTAGAGTATTTCTAACACGCATATGATAGTTTCAGTTATGATATAATAGAGCATAAGTTATCAATGTATACACGAGGTATACAAATAATTTTTTTATGAGATAGCCAGGGTTTTAGGCCTAGATCTAGGTCATTGCACCGTTTAGTATCCGTTTGAGATTTTGAGGGTATTTTATTTGCATGTAGCATAGGGATTTTGAATCACTGGATTATGCCCCAGTGGGCCTAGTTTGATTAAGTTTAGGGTTCGAGGCCCATTTAGCCTTCTTACCTCGATTCCCACCTATAGAGCCACTTTTAGGACTCGAGTCAGTTTTGACTTTGCACGGTTTCAATCCGAGCTTTCCATTCATGTGTATATTGCATATACCCATAGGTAGGCCCTACTAGGTCATGAGTTATCGAACGTCTAGATCGTGCCACATGGCAAGATCTGAAGCCATACACTCAGCCTTAGCTTCATCCATTTATTTATAGAGATTCCCACAATTTTGGATGGTTTTCACATTAGAGCCGCAACCACTTTGGCTCACCACCAACGAGACCTCGGCCCTCCTCCAGCCACTGGATCGGTACGACTGTGTCCATCTCGTTGCCAGCTATCTGTCTGTACCCACCATCACCCTTGGCACCGTTGCAGTCGCACCGCACCCTCTCAACTTCATCTTGCAGAGATCTACATTTTGAGGCCACCCACGACCATCGCCGCGACCGCGGTCACCACCGGCGTTTTCTAGCGATGGGCACCGCCGCCCCTCGGTTCGGCCTGTTTACCCATGTAGCATTTACTTGCCCTCGTTCGTGTTTGCCTACCGGCATTTGTGTCCGCGTCTGCCTACTTGATCTTGTTCACCAACCCGCCAACCCAAGTCTGAGTCCGCCAGTCCAGTTCATGTCCGCCCAGTCATCCTAGCCCATTTTCTAGTTAACCCAGATTGGGTTGGTTCAACCCATTCGACTCAGTCTAGTTTAGCTTGGTTTGGTCTAGTTTTTAAGTGTTTAAAGTATACAATATTTACCCATGTTTTTAATTTGATTTTGTATTTCCCGGGTATAAACATTATTAATTATGTGATATTTCTTGTTATATTCTAGTTAATTAATATTTTATGAGATATGCTTAATTTTGAAGTTTTAGTTCAGAAAAAGATGAAACAAATTAAGCTTTGGAATTGAATGGTCATGACACTTGGCCCCACCTAATGGCTACAATTTATGGTGTTGACAAAGCTTGATGAGGATGGATACAGATAGCTTTGGCGCCATTGTCCGGGAGTTGGAAACTTTATCAAACATCATAATCAATTAGACTATATCGAGTTGTGGAATCCTCCTTGAATTCTTATATCTCCTGAGTATTTCATCTTATAAAAGGAGTGGTCATTTGTTGTTTGGGATATAGTGAGTTTAATGAATTAAGTAGTTCTAGTTGTTGTAATTTTTAGTACTTTTTATAATATAAGTTTATTTCTTTTTCATCATGTTCTTTATTTTTATTATGGAGTAGTATTTTATTTCATTCTAGAGAAGAATGGAACTTAACATGGTTTAATTGAATTCATTTCAACTTCTTACTCTTTTATTCAATCAGATTGTTTGAATTATTATGTTCTTAATGCTAAGAGTAGACTGATCGCCTATTTCTTAGATCATGAGGTTTAATTAGATTTCGGGAGAAATTAATTAGATTAGTCATTGATAATTCATCATACGATGATTCTTTTGACTTGTTTGTTGTTGTGGTCGGAATATACATAACACCGTATGCGATTGTAAGACAAATCTTAATGTGTTATTTTGTTGATTAATCAATTATCACGTGGGAGGTAGAAATTGAGGCAAAATAATAGAAACATGAAGGAGTGGGAGCCACCATGTCATATAATTATCTTAGATTGACAATCCGAGAGAATAGAAGATAAGAGTAAGATGTGATGATGATTAATTTCATGTTAAGGGAAATTTGACTCTAGAACAAAATTTATCTTAAACTAAAAATCTCTTTTTGTTGTTGTTTTGCTCTTAGTTCTATTTTTTACTATTAACATAAGTAAATTTATCTCTCTGTGGGACGATACTTGGAAATTTATCATTATATTACTTGTTTCGACCGTGTATACTTGCACGTCATTGAAATTATTCAAACACAGCTCTTTTTGTTGTTATTTTGCTCTTAGTTCTATTTTCTACTATTAACATAAGAAAATTTATCTCTATGTGAGATGATCCTTGAAAATTTATCATTATATTATTTGTTTTGACCATATATACTTGGACGTCATTGAAATTATTCAAACAAATTTTTGGCGTTGTTGCCAGGGAGATCGAATTTTCTTAGTTAATTTAGGATTAGAATTTTGAGTCTTTTTCTTTTCTTTTTAGATTTTAGTGTTTGATTTTTTCTAAAAAAATACTATATCATTGTCTTCTTCCTTGTTATCATTTGTTTATGCATCGATCAGTGCGGTCACCCTTGTTTTCTTGTGATCCAGAGATTGAAAGGACTTTGAGAAACTTGCGTGCCATTGGAAGAAGAGCACAAGAAGCAATAGAAGAAGAAGCCATGGACCCACAACATCAACAAATGCCTCCACTTCCACCGATTGTAGCAGTAGCGAATGATGACAATAGGGCAATCCAAGATTGGGTTGTACCTCTTGCAAGAGGGTTATAACTTAGTATTATTACACCACCGGTGGATGCGACCCACTTCGAGCTTAAACCAGTTTTATTTAATATGTTACAAACTATAGGACAATTTAGTGGATCACCTACTAAAAATCCTAATAGGCATATCATTGATTTTTTACCGGTTTGCGATATGTATAAGCAACCTGGTGTCTTTGACGATGCTCTCCGCCTTCGCTTATTTCCGATTCTCATTAATAGGAAGTGCGAAATAGTGGTTGTCATCATTAGATGCAATTACCACTTGGGATGAATTGTTTAAAAATTTTTTGTTAAAATATTTTCCTCCTAAAACTGCTAAATTACGTAATGAAATTTTATCTTTTTTGCAGTTTGATGATGAGTCTCTCTTTGAGGCATTGGAAAGATTTAAAGAATTGTTGAAAAAGTGTCCCAACCATGGTATAGAAAGATGGATGCAACTCCAAACTTTTTATAAATGGGTTGTTGGGGCAAACAAAGAACATAGTTGATGCAGCGGCCAATGGATCGTTTCTTAGGAAGAACCCAAATAACGCTTTTCAACTGCTAGAATTGATGGTTCCTAGCAACCGCCATGCAACAAAAGAAAGGCACCCAAGGAGGATTACCGGAGTTTTAGAATTAGATGCACTTACTGCTTTATCTACTCAGGTTAGTGCTTTAGCTAATCAAGTTCAAAATCTTAATATGCAGGGACAGGTTAAGGTTGTGGAGCAAAGGTGTGAATGGTGTGGACAAGGACATTCTACAGGTCAATGTGCAACAGATCAAGTTAACTACGTAGGCAACTTTAAGAGGAACAACAATCCCTATTCCAATACCTAAAATGTGGGTTGGCACAAGAACCCCAACTTTTCATGGAATAATTCATCACAATCGGCTGCTGTCCTCAAAAATCCACCACCACCATCACAACATTCTCGACTTCCTTCACTTCCTTTTTAGCCATAACAACTGGATTTGATCCAAATTTTCAATTCTATGCAGCAAACTATGCAACAATTCATGTAGAATCAGCAACAACAACAACAGTTTGTGCAACAAGTTGTGTTGCAATTAAACAAGGAACCAAGTGAGTGACCCAAGGGTGTACTTCCTAGCCAACTAGAACAATCAAGGAAAGATGGTTAAGAGCATTGCAAAGCTATAACAACTCGGAGTGGTATTAGTTTACAAGAATTAGTTTAGCCCAATGAAGTTAAGGAAAAAGATGAAAAGCCAATCGATGAACATGAACCCATTCCATTGGTTAGCAAAGGGAAAGAGAAAAATGATGTACAAATAGAAGAGGTAAAAAAAGTAAAATTTCTTCTAGACTTAGGAAACAAAGTAATGAAAAATACTTAAAAACATTTCTTGATATATTTAAGAAATTATAAATTAACATACCTTACACTGAAGCACTTCAACAGATGCCTTGTTATGTAAAATACTTGAAGGATATTCTAGCAAAGAAAAGGAGAATAGATGACAATGAAGTTGTGGCCATGACAGAGGAATGTAGTGCTGTCCTCTGAAGAAAACTACCTCCTAAGATGAAAGACCCAGGCAAATTTGTGAGTCCATGTTCAATAGGAGGAAATGTTCAATAGGAGGAAATGTTCATTGTAATGCTTTATGTGACTTAGGTTCTAGCATTAATCTTATGCCCTTTTCTGTTTTCAAAAGGTTAGGAATTCAAGATATTGCTCCTACCCACATCACACTCCAGTTGGCTGACCGGTCATTGGTATATCCTAAAGGAGTCATTGAAGATGTTTTAATAAAGGTTGACAAGTTTATCTTTCCTGCAGATTTTGTGTTGCTTAAAATGGAAGGAAGGAATGAAGATATACCACTCATTGTCGGGAGAGGTTTCTTGGCAACTGGGAGAACACTGATCGACGTAGCCGCTGGAAAACTTACACTTAGGGTAAACAAGGATTATGTCACATATAACATCTTTAAATCCATGAATTGCCCGGGTGCAACATATGATTGTTCTAGAATTGAACTAATTGATAAAATAATGTACAAAGGGGATCAGTTGAGTGATTCATTACATAAAGCTATAAATTCTCTTTGTGAAGAAGATACTGATGTGGAAGAGATGGTTAAAGTATTAGATTCACAACCAATCTTGCCGAGGAGATTTAGAGTTTTAGAAACCTTAGATCTACCATTCCAAAGATTGCTGCCATTAGTTGAAGTACCACCTATTTTGGAGCTAAAGAAACTTCTAAAACATCTCAAGTATACTTTCTTAGGGCCTAATGACACTCTTCCTGTTATTATTTCTTCAGAGCTAACTATGTTGCAGGAAGAGAAGCTGATTAGAATACTAAAGGATCACAAGTCAGCTATTGCATGGACTATAGCAGATGTCATGAGTTATGTCATGAGTTAAAGCCATAAAGATGTCATGAGTTATGTCACATTAATAGACCTTACCACATGGTGGGACATGTTTATCAATTGTAAGTGCATTCATGTACACCTCTTCAATTCCATATACCAAGAGTCATTGTCTTTTCATTTCTTTGACTACTTATTTTTTATAAAAAAACTTTGTCTTTATAAACACACCTTTCTACTAAATTTCAAATCGTATTACTATCATCCTTCCACCTTTTGTTGAGATTTTCCAAAATTCTCGTCTGCCGCAGTTCACTGGAATTTTTTATAAAAGTTGGTTGCACGTCGAGGTACCTGTACGTCAACTATACTTTGAAGTACATATTTTTGTCATTGAATTTATGGTGAGTCATTATTCTTTTAATTATGTTATTATTTATTCCTCTCTTTTTTCTTGACATTTGATGAAAGTATATAACTTTTGTCCAGATCTAGAACCTTGATCTTGTATACTTACAATTTGGTTAAATCTTTTATTTTGGTAACTTATACACTATTATTTTGTTATTGTTCTTTTTCATTCATTCATGTCTTATTTTTATTCATCTATTGTAATTTACAAATATATATAACTATTGATTTAAATTAATCTTATCTCGTTTGATCATGCATTCTCATGTGTGCATTATATATATTGTGTTAAATGTTGAGTTGGGTTTGTTTGTAAGTCACAAGGTTCAAGCTCGCCGGTATATTGCTTGGAGCTTAGAGAACAAGCCCATTTCGGATGCATTTCTTATTTTACGCTTATAATATGGGTGGGTAGTTTTATAATCATGAAACAAGTTAAGTGGTGGTTTTTGTCGCAACCCTAGTTAATTCAAGCCATTTAAATGTCTTGTTTAATTATTGTAGAGGATGGGATCCTTTAAGTTGTTTTAAAAATGAAAAGATCCATTGGAAGTTGCCTTCTTTCCATAGGCTTATTAATAATATTATTCCTTACGTCAACCTACTATTATTATATTATGTTTTCGCGATTTTGAGAGCGGGAAGATTGTTTTGGGTAAGTCCCACATTGAGGGTAAGTCCTAGGGTGCGACCAGTTAAAGAGCCCTATTGTTTCATTATTGATGGGATTGACACAATGCTCTACTTTCTTTTCTTGTTGCATCATTTTCACCCCTGCGTTTATGAGTTTCTCACACCTGGATAGGCGTAGGATTAAGACTACCATTTTTGCTGCATATGTCATGATTGCACTGTACTTGTCTTGCCTTCAGAGCTCATAGGAGAGGAGTATGGTGAATTGGAGAGGATAGGAGAAAGGGTCACACGTTGGTGTAGTTTCATTTGGGTGATGTGTGATTCTTCTTATAGTGCACTATCCTCTTCTTATTTCACTTTAATATGAACTACTGAGTTCTTATGCCAATTTGATATTATAGTTATTTTATTTTATGGACCAATAACATGTTGCATAACTTGTTATTGACGTTTTTCTTCTTTTAATATTTATGTAGGTGGTGTGTTTAAAGTGTCACTGGCAAATACAGGGGATAATAAAGTTTTCGCACATTCACATACTCCCGTCGCGTTGTTGTCGTATTGTTTGATGCTGCTTTTCAATTTTATTTTGCTCATCGAACATCTTTACTCTTGGCTTCATATACTGATGTAATAACCCATATTTTAGGAACTTGTATTTTTATTAATTTATAATATTTTGAATAATATTTATATTTCCATAGTTTGTTTTTGCTTTTTGTGATTGTGGGTATTGGTTGTCTTCCATCTAAGATGCCAAGTAGGTTTAGATCTTAATGGGTTTTGTGGGCATGGTCTTCTATATAATTAAGTTAAAAGATAATAATATTAAATAAAATAATATTTCGGTTTGGTTCAAAAATGAATCAGACATGAGATGTTACACTAAGTGTTTGTGGTTATTTCCCCAACAATAGTATGAGAAGCTGTAAAGACATGGAGTTATTCCGAGTTACTCCAAGTGATATGAGGAATTCGAGTAGAATTGTGGGAGATAAAGAATGATAAAACTCATTGGTAAGAGTTTCAATGGCCCAGGGAGAAGAATTTGGTGTTGGATCTTTGTATTCAAGAGGTTGACTATATCTCGAGTACGTGTCTTGTCCATAAATATATAGTTTTATGTGCTTGTTAGGGTGCTCACAACCGAGAGTGTAGTTGTGAATAAAAAGTATTCCCAATTGGAGTGTTTTTTAATTGGAGATTGAAGATATTCCCAATTAGAATGTTTTGTCTAGTTTGAAATTGTTTAGTTGGAATGTGTGAATCTTTCCCAATTAGAGTGAGTTGTACACGAAAAATTTATTATGTGCTCCTAATGAAGACTTGTGTACCTATTATTTGATACAATGGATGGTTTGTGGTTTATCCTCTTATTTTAGTGGTTTTCCACATTAGCTTTGTATATTCATTATATATTACATTTTCTAAGTATAACAAAGGAGCTTAGGGATTTTTATATTAATATCCCAACATAAAACTAATCAAACCTAATTAAATATCCAATCGTCTAACTTAGCAAAAAACCCATGAAAAGGAATCAAACCAATGAAATCTTGGAGAGCTATCATGATTAAGAAATTTTAAGACCGGGTTAAAATAAAATGTACATTAACTACACAATTACCAGTACAATACATTGCAAAGCTTTCTCATGAAATTCTAATTCTGTTGGTAATTGAGATTTGATATAAATGCTCTAGATGGACTACCATGGATTTTAAACGGCTTGCAACTGAAAATTGAACAAGATATATATGATTGCTAGAATTAGCAATTACACTCCTCATAAACGTTAGTTTTATCATATGTTCTTCAAAATTCACCCGTAGGAGCCAAAATAATTATCAAACTTACCCAAGAAGGAAGTCTTTCAGACATGAATTTTTTGTGACAAATTTGAATTGCAGATTTCTAGCTATAAACAACAAAAAAAAATTAGAAAAGGCAGCATATGAAGACCCAACGTTATTGCTTCCAATCAGAGTAACAAGATGGGTTGTCATCTTTTCCTATATTTTTTATGCACAGTCTATTTTCCTTTTGAAGTTGGTTAGCAATTCTTTAAAATATGGTTAAAACTGGAAATTTATATGTTGTCTGTTTTCATTTTTATTGCTTAACAGATTCAAGTAACACAGTAAACTTTGCAGAAAAGACCTCAGAACTAGTTATTTTACAAGCTTCCTAGTTTAGAAGTTGTGTTTATTAAAGTTTGCATCTCAACTTTTGAATATTATTTGCCAAACAAAATTTTTTAATAAAGAAAAACTTCCAATGATTTGCAAGTGATAATGAGTGATTTTAATTATCCAGTATACATTGTAATCTGAAGATGAATGCTTTAACAAAGAACGGAGGTAAATTATTTAAAAGATCAACAACACTGAACATCAAAGGATCAACAATAGACGATACAAAATTAAAAATTATTTAAGAGATCAACAGTGTTGAACATCAGAGGATCAACAATAGAGGACACAAAATTAAGAATCAACGTAGTGTACATGAAACTTCATTTAAGAAGCACACTACCTCCAGTTTGCGAAAAAACTTCACAGCCATAAATTGAGATTTAAGCACATTGTGTTATGATTATCAGCTTTGATTTCACCTTCTAGCTTTCTATAATTTCATTCTAGTTTGGAAAAAATATAATATATCAGTTGCACTTGGAACATTACAAATCCCGCCTGGTGTGCATTACCAACCGTCATTTACCAAGGATTCTGCAACAATATTGCTCGCCAATGGCAAAATCTAGCTCAAAAGTAGATCAGTCACTTATATACATATAAATACAGGCCGCTCAAGGCTACAACACGATTCGACTTTGCATTCCATTTGCAGACAGAGTACATACGACTGTCAATCTTTTATCGGTCGAACTTCAAAACCCCCATTGATTCTCTTCTCAAGAGAGTAGGGCATGTAGGTTCCCAAGATTTTGTCCCACATAACAAAGAAAGGCTGGGAGTAGTTATACTTGTTTCCATAGAGTTGATGGTGGACATCATGATATGCAGTGTTGTTTCTAAAGAACATGTGAAAAGGATTACCTGGTAGCATGAGTCCACAATGATCATCAACTGTTTTTAGGGTGGCAAAAGAGAAGAAGAATATAGATGTGCGTGGCGACATGCCAGATAGGAGAAATGACAAAGCCCCACCAACTGTGTCCAGGAGCAACCCTTCCAATGGATGGTTATATAATGCTCCAAAGGCGTATGGTACAATGAGGCGATGGTGTTGAGAATGAATTTTACGAAACAGAAACTTGTTTTGGTGCATATATCTATGCATGAAATATTGCCATGTGTCAAGAACAAACATTGCAACCAAAAATTGTCTCAGCAACACAACGACAGAAGGTTGAAGGTCATTCGTGGTCTCACCGTTGTTACCAGTTACCTAGACAAGTAAAAAAAGTGCCTTGTCAACTGCATAAGTATCATTAAACAGAGCAGCTTGTTACAAAGTATTAATTCCATACAAACAGCACCAATGAATTACCAAATCTGAAATATCTTGGTCTTGAATGTCTAAGGAAAGCTTGTCTTAACTAAAGTCATTAAATTGCACATAATCAGCCTTATATAAGCCATCATAAACAACTGCTTCAGTGTTTCTAGGTGTTTTGCAATTTCTTCAATCCCCAGTCAAATCCATGACACAGTAATTTCCTTTCATACTAAACGCCTGTATTTACTGGGCGCAAGTTCCCATTATTCACTTATTATTACTCTTGCCTAATTTTTGGTTATAATCTTATTATGATCAATAGGTACGCAAGGCCATGTACACTAGAAGATTCTAAAGTCGGAAACTCCCAGTAAATAGAGAATACTGATTAATCTCAATTAGTACCATACGATAGACAGTCTATTGGTGCAAGCCCATATTCATTTTTTGTTCTACTCTTAATTTCAATTTCGGTTTGAGTTATAGATTGCAGCAATAGTTATACTTGAACATTTTCGAGATTGAAGTTCCCGAGCAATAACTTAAGATACATAAACCAATTTTGATAATGCTCTCAAACATAATTATTCAAATTCAAGCAGTATTTATGCCATTAACTATGACTCCATTGACATGTACTCAAGTAACTACGATTCCTGTGCCAAACGGCAATATATACAATTGTTGATAGTTATCTGCAATAGTTCATAGAAGCATGAGCAAAAAATATCAGCATACAATGCTGAATAGTTATTGGCAGTACCCTATACTTGGCATTTATAAGATACTAGTCAAATTATCCACATCCTTAGCATTTATGACTATCTGCTATCACAGCTATAACTACGCCAGTTATTTTCATTTAAAATGCTTAAAAATATTTTAGGTGTATTTCAAATGTTATAAATTAGCAGGTGAACGTGGGTAAGACCTGAATAAGCACAAAAAAAAGAAAACTCCAAGTTATCTCATAAAATTTCTTTTGCCGTTCACAAGCAAAGTAAAGGCCTAACAAGAAAGGAAAGAGAACCATCAAAAACAGGGTTGACCTGTCTTGAGGTCAATCAAATAAGTGGGTCTCTTCATTGAACCATAATGTAATTGACAGATGACCCCTCCCCCTATTGTTTCCAAATTATGCCTTAGATTTTAAGATAATCGTTTATTTTCGACGGAGTTAACAATAAATCTTGAATTCAGTTCATCTACATATTCTTCCCTTAGTTTGATATGCAACTGAATAAGCATAATGATGAGCGAGCACTAGCTCAGAAAACAAGGTAATAAATTACATAGAAGAACAAACGATCGCTAATTAAGGACAGAGAAAAATATCATACGGATCAACTAACCATCACTATTAAAAAAATGGTCTGACACTTACAAAGAACAAAAGGGTGGCCACAACCACTTGGACCGCTTGCTGAAGAAGAACCCCCTTGACGACCGCACCCTTAGAAACCAAATTTTTGATGTCTTCATCCATTTTTGAATGCAACCGGTAATTCTCAAGCCCACCAAACAACATATAAACACCGGAATAGAGCCAATAGACTACAACGGGAACAAAAGTGCCCAGCAATTCATCTGAGAGGGGCAAATCCATGCCGCAACCGATCAATCACCCCACAAAAACGAAAACCCAGAACGGTTTTCAGAATAGAGAAGACCCAGAAAATTAGTATTTCATGATTGGTACGATGTGCAATTAAGAAACAAAGTTGGGAGCAGGGAAGAGTCAGTAGAGTCAATGGTCTGCTATGAAAGAAGAATGACGGAGGCGGTGGGGTTGGTGATTTGCAGGTGGGGTTAGTGAAGAAAAGGTGAAACTCTAATGGTTGTACAGAAATAGGACATGGATGGGGCGGCAACTTTTAGTGAAATTTAAACCAAAAGATGGGGTTACACAAGGGAATCATATTTAAAAGTAGGCAGTAAACATCGGTTTAATTTAGCAATTTACTAATCGTTTCGGATAAATAAAATAAAAGTGGTGAAAAACTTACTAGACATGTATTCAAAATAGTGGAAAACTCGATCAATTTAATTGAATTTATTTTAAATATAAATGGTAGTAATAGAATGCTCTATAATAATCGGTTTATTGATCTTATCGAATATTATTTAATTATTTTATATGTAATTATAAAATTTAATTTTAATTTAACATTAATATTGAAATTTTAACTGTCAAAATATCACTTTGATGATTTAATAAATTCAGGTTACTTATTTACTTATTTTTTAATTATTATATTAGATTACTATGGTTTTTATATTTGAGGCACTTTATATTTTATGAATGAGAAAATATTTTAAGTAATTGTAATTTTTAATCAATTTAATATTATTGCATTTATAATATATAAAGTGGTAAAAATCTAATGATATATTAATTAATGATAAAAATTTGATTACGATAGAATTTTATAAATTTTTTTAATGGCTTAGCCATGAATTTTTTTTTCAAAATAATAAATGGTTTTAATAAATATTATCGACGAAACGGTAATTGTTGTATTTACAACCTAATTAAAATGGACTCTAAATGGTGAATAGATTTTGTTTTGAGTTGGTAGAGGCATATATTTTCAATTGCGACACGCTCGTGGAGGTGGGGCTTTGTTTTTTACAAAATGAAACTTTTTTCTCCATAAAATTTTTTGATGCCAAACTTGCTCGCCGCCTTATTTTGAACGTATGCGTGACGGGCCCTCTATAAGTGGGGTTCATATGAAACTTAATTTTGGTGGGCGATTTTAGGTTTAAAAGCTTCTAGATGTAAAATGTATGAAACACGACGTACTTTCGAAAACGACAAATCGCCAATGAGATTTAAATGAGTGTATAATAATTAATAAATGTCGTCAATGCAATATGTATACTTATGCTGATTAGTCTAATTGTTTTTTTCCAAAAGGTTGCTAGGTCTCTTTTGAAAAGTAAATGGCTAGGGAAGGTGCTTCTCGTTAGTCTTGGGTGATGATTTAGGACTTTGAATGAGATTCAGTAGTTGAAAATTGTTTTCCTGAGCGTCAATTCAAGAGAAAACCGACCCAAAAGGCTATGCAGTGAACTCCAGATAATATTAAGTTCCATTTATAGTATCACACTCGACAAAAACACAAGGAAAAAAGCTTAATAAAATAAACTGAAACAAGCGATACTTGCCTCATCACCTATTGGGATAGTAGCCACCTATAAAACAAATAAGGCGAGTTATATTGACCCCGCTCAAGTATAACTTAATGAGCTTAAGTTATTTATTCAAAACATTTAATCTGAGTTGAAGACCAATAATTACTTCCCTGCTAATACATCATATCTTATACGATATATATTGGATGCGAGACTATTTTAGCAATCTCAATATTTGGTTACCTTGGGAAGATTCGTCCTTAGATTTCTTTTTCTTAGCCTAGGCATCTAGTCTTTGTCGAACCTAGTCCAATTGACCTTCCAATATAGTCTCTAGTCGATTTTGATGCCGCCTATCCTTTTTGTACATAAAACGACTTATTTTGATTTAAAAAATATATATCTACACGAGTAAAATCTTATATATTAGTATAAATATATATTGAAGGAATGACTTAGGCATATAAAATTGCATTCTAGCCAAATCATTATAGATGGAAGGAGAGCTAACTTAGGACCATATTTGATGATGACTTAGAATGGACATGGTGTAGGCTCATGAGCGAGGAAAAGAAATCTAATAGGGTATTTGGTTGCCTCTTTCTTTTTTCTACCATTTCTCAATAAATTTTGATCGCAAAAAAATTTTTGTAAGAATTTTTGTGTTTGATATAAGTTAATTTTTTTTTGGAAAAATCGTTTTTATTTTCATTTAAAAAATAAGGTGTTTGGCAACAAAAAGAATAGTCTAGTGTATTCAATATATAAAAAAAAAACATTTTTGAGTCTAAATATGACATAAACAAAGACTATTTATTAATTATGATAAGTCAAATATTTGTCCCACATTTGCATTGCTATAGTATTCCATAGAATTTTACAGAATCGACGTTGTTCATCAATAGAGGTATGCCCACTAGAATTTTCTTGTTATTCATGTTGAATTCTTTCATGCCTTATTTGTTCCACTTCATCAATTTTACCACTTTGTCTACTCTCATTCTGTAACACCCTGATTTTAGTTCACCTAAGAACTGAATCAGAAATGTTACAATCGAGTCAAGTCATATTTAAAATTGTTGGTTGGCAAGACTCGATCGATAAAATAGATCGAAACAACCTGCTTGGTATCATGAGAATGAAAGACAATGTTAAATATACATCAAAACACATCAAATATAAGTAAAAGTAAGAAAAGAAATAAATGCACTAAGCTCAAGTGTGTGTAGCGTTTATGTGTCCTTCCACTAAAGTTGACTTAGGATTTACAAGACCTAATATATTATATGAAAAACGTCAGTAACGAGTGTTACTAGTCCGAAAAATAACTAATAAAATCTGGCAAATGGGTATTCCATTACCCACGAAAACTTATGAAACTTCAAGATTGTCTCACAATAGACGGTAAGCAAACATACTTACGTAAGTGCCGGCTCGCATGCACGCTTAATGTTCATATTCACTATGAATGAGTTATAGTACATTGTATAATCTAACAAAAAAAATAGCATGGTAGAAAGAGAAGGGAAGGATTTATGCAAATCTGTGACGTTGAGGCCCTAGCATGAACTTCTCTTCATCAATGCTGTCTTCCTTGTAACTTGGCTTCCACTTCATCTTCTTTCCCATCTTCAATTTTCCAATTAGGTTGGTAGTTTTAGGCACTTTAGAATTAAAGACAGAAGAAGACTGAGTTCTTAGAGAAAGGGTAGATGATCATCCTCTTTAGCCTTGAGCGAATGGAGGCATATATAATGAGTTGAGGTAGCAGGTTTTTGAGCAACTTCCTTGTAACTTCCTATCCTCAGATTAGCATGGTGATCAACGACAAAAATCATCACTTTTCAGATGGTGTGATCCAATCTTGTTCCCTTGTTCTCCCTTTGTTTCCTCAATGGCTTGTGGAGTTGGTAAAATTGTTCTCTAAAATTCAATTGCCCTAGTAAAAGAGCTCGATTGTGGTAGCTTGCTTGCAACTTCCTTTTTAAGTAATGTACATGAAATGTTTTCCCTTAATCTTTTTCATTAGGTGAGTGTGTTTCTTTTTTGTTCATCAAGGTGTCTATTTGATGACTCATAATGTTGGCTTGGTCTATCTGACATGTTCAGCGTGTTGTAGAATTGTGTAGAGAGTTGAAGGAATGTGTACACTGAGCGTGTACAGGACTTGTAAAACCCGTGACTCGAGTCAGGGTTTTACGCTACCGAACTAGTCGGTTCGACCGTTAGTTCGAGTCGAGTCAGTTTCATGAACCGCGTGCTGAGCCAAGGCCAGCCGTGAGTTATGAGCGATGAGAGTCAGGTGTACCTGAATATATGATGATAACGTCGAGAAGATGGTGAAAAATGAGTTATCCGAATATATGAAAGTATGCAGTATTTTTTTCTTTTTATATGTTTGATTGAAGAAATAGTTTTAGGTCGAATAACGCGTTAGGACGCGTTGGATTATATTCGGGTGGGTTATTAGTTATACAGCATGCCATTTGGATGTTGTTGTGTTTGTTTTATTTTATGAAATTTTTCCATATTTTTTAAGATTTTTTTTAGAATTTATTACGAACTAGTTATTATTTTGACTCGAGTAGGAATCGAGTCAATACTTAATTACGAAACTTCCATTGAGGGTAAACTTCTCCCTCCCGACACTTACCCCCCCCCCCCAAAACCCCCGTGGTCGTCGCTGCCGCCGCCGCTGACGCCGTGCTGCTGCCGATCGACGCCGCCCCGCCTTGCAGTGCCGTCGTCGTGCCGCCACGACCAACCCTGGCCAGCGATCGCCTGCCAGCGCACCGTCGCGACTCCGTGAAACCGCCTTGGCCATCGCCACTCTGAGCCTGATACTGCCGCCTTCCAGGCCGCACCGTCGCCGCTGTGACCCCACGACCACCCCCTCGCCGTTGCCGACATTTCCCCCACCATCCTGAGCGCCATCAAGGCCGGCCGCAGCCCCGATCGGAGCATACCGCCGTCGCCGCCCGTTTTCAACGCCACCGCCGACGGCCATCGCCGCCTCGGCTACCCTGTTTGACACCACCATTGGACCAAGCTCGCCGAGCTGGTGCCGATAGACCCCCTGATTGCCCCGTCCCGAATTATTGCCGAAAAATCGCCAGAATCCGCCGGAAAACCTCCGACACTCGCCGGAAAACCGCCGAAAAATTGGATTCTTGGGAAGTTCGCCGGATCATCAGCCGAACGCACCTGGTCTAATCTGATCGGACTTCGGATGCCGCTAAGTGCCGAATTCGAGTTTCGAGCCACGAAACGAAAACCCTAGCCGTCGCCGATTTTCAACGACACGAAGTATAATTTATTTTAATTTAATTATTTAAAAATATTGATTATTAGGATTGCATGCCAGGATTTGTGTTTGTGTTATAAATATATATTTAAATGTAAGTTTGATTAAGAATAGAAATATGAAATTGTTTGGTTGAGTGGTGTTAAAAATGGAGGCTAAGAAACTAATTAGGGTAACTAGGTAATGATCATGATCTAATGCAAACTAGCCTAAGTAGACTTGCTAGAATTGATATAGGTTGATGTGTGTTGATTGATGCGTGATTGTGTTGATTGTGTGCGCATGCTATAGGATGTGTGATTCATCAAGCGGGCGTTAGTTTTTAGCTTGATTGTGTAGGTACGGTGTAGGAGCTCGCCGCCTAGGCACGTGGACCCGTTTGGAGCTTCTACCAGGTCCGTTTAGGACTCGTTCTCTGATTTACGCTATTCTATTGTGTATTTGATTTATCATGTGCAGGACGAGTTAAGTGGCGTTTTATCGGATCCCACTTAACTCGGGCCATTTAGCCAACGATTTTCCAGATTAATAACCCTCGAGGATGAGATCCCTCGAGTTTGTTTTCGAACTTCAGATCCAGCTCACGTTGCCTTCGGGCCTATTGTATAAATCCCAACCCAGACCTTTATATATGTATAGTTTTCGCGTTTTCAGTGAGAGATTGAATGAGGGAAATTCGACTATTGTGCTACGCGAGCGGGCACGTGTGTGTCGATAGTGGGCTCTGGAATGGTGTGCGGGCCGTTTCATTCCCGAGGGATCTTGACAACTCCACCTTTGAGTTCCTCAAACCCGGAGAAGTGTGGAGGTTCACGGGTACTGCATTGCAGCGCATGTCTAGACTTGTGGTTTCAAAGGGTACTGAAGGCGACTGCCTGAGAGTACTCGGCCTTCGTGCTCAAGGCCAGGAGTAATATTGAAGGAGCAAAGGGCTTAAAGGAATGAGATTTGATGCGAGAAGCGATAGAGAAATGGCCGAGGTATGAGAATGTGAAAGATAGGGGGACGCTGTCGACCCGAGGGCGATGGCTCCCGTATGTACCCTGATGAGAGTTCTTGAAGAAGTATATGGTTTTCATTCAACAGGAGAGTATGCTCTCCTGTGCCAGATTGATATTAGTTATTTTCCAGGCCGGTACCACTCGTTACTGACGGTTTTTCTATATATATGTAGGTGAGAAATGCGAGGGATGAAAGCTGTCGGGACTTCGGAGGAGCAGCACGGAACCGCGCACACATGTACCTGTCGCGTGTAATCTATAATGACGGTGTGTTATTGCTACGTGAATGATAATTTTGATGTGTTTGTTTAGATAAATTGCTTGATATGAAATGAATGGATAAATGTGAATGAGTAGTGAGTTTGGAGTTCAGGCTCGGTTCAATTGAAACAAAAGAGATAATGATGAATGCTACGGTAGATTATAATGTTTTATCGTATTTTGATAAAATATTTATATACCCTTGTTGTGGATAATTTTTAATTAAAAATTTCTTGCTGTTACATGGTTTTGTTTTGCTTGCACATCATAGCATGCATGTAGGACTACGTTAGAACCCACGTATCCCGTCCATGCATTTCATGTTTGCATCTCCATCTTGAGACACCGAGGGTAGATCAGGGTCGGCTTAACCGAACCCAGTAGATTAGCGAACGGTTCGGTTGCCAGTGACATTTCCGAGTCGGTTCACGGGTGAGCTGAAACGGGGTGTTACAAGACTGTTCATACTTGGATATGTCAAGAGATGGTTCATCCTAAGTTGGTGAGGGGCAGCCTGACTTCTGAATCCCTTCAAAAGTGTGCACAAGCTTTTACCAAATCCCTTCAAAAGATAGCTTTTTGCTTAGAATCAAATATAAAGTTGCCAGTAATTCCAATTTTTTTTATTTTCTACAAAATTCTCATTTTTGTAGTGAAATCAATGGGCAAAGTAATGCTTAGGCGTGAAAATGGTGCATGAAAACTATAAAAATATTGACTCAATGTACAAGTTGCCAAGCCTTTGCTAGTCCTTAGCAAAACAAAATGAATTGCACTAATTCCAATTTTCTAGTAAAAACAACCAGCTTCCACAAACAAGCAGAAATCATGAGTAATTGTTTCACACAAATGATTATCCCTTCCAAGATACAAGTAAAAATAAATTGGGAGCTATACATGGCTTAGGTAGATCAGTTCATCATAAGTTCCAAAGTCAAATGGTTCTCTCCATAAAATTGAATTTCTGCATGGCCAAGATCAGAAGGATTTGTTAGGCTGTAATGGCAATGGGGCTAGGGCTAAATAATTTGAATTTAGGAAAACAACAAAGGCATTACTAACACTAAAATTTTCTTTTTCTGATTATTCTACTCCTTTGGATAGTGAATATATTGATTTTTCCTTTTCTTCTTCCTTTGATGCTCCTCGTCCAAGCTATACATACATACATACATATATATATATATATATATATATATATATATATATATATTAAAACAACAAGATGAAAGTAAAAACAATTGAGATCAAGGCTACATGCTCCCTTCTTCTTCAATTCTTTTCTCCTTTTTCTAATAAATTTCCTCCCTAGAATCCAAACATTGGCACTTAGTCCTTCCAACCTTATGAGCACTTGACGAGATAAAATAATTCTAATGTTAGTTATGCTAGGTCAAGGTAAATGAAATTCGTGAATATTCTCGTAAAAGAGGCTTGGGTTACAAATAATTCAAGGACACAAATCGGAGGTCAACATAGGGAAACCTTGGATTTATTAGGGGTGACTATTTTGGACATGATGATCAAGTCTCACTTAAATCATTTCCAAACTATCCAAATATTCCATTCGCCTCAAGAATCTTTAATTGAAATTCTAATTTACGTTTCTTCTATGCTCATAAAACTTCCCAACTTAATCCAACATGGTTGGGCACAAGGTCATAAGATAATGCAAATGCCTAGAAAACATGGGTCATAAAATCTAAATGCGAGAGAATAAGCCCTAAACTGCGTTATGTTATGACCAGAAATTAGAATATATTATTTGCTAACACATCTTGCCAAAATAACTTATTATTATAGCATGCATTGCCAAAAAGGTTAGCAGTTATACAGATTGTGAAGTTCAAATCATTTAGGTCCCATTAAAACTTAACCATGATTGTGCCCTCATAGTTAGACAAAATATTCATCAAAATAGTAGTTTAAGAAAGAAAGAGGGAGAGAGAAGTGTTCATTTTGGTCTCCTCTGACTAGCGTTAGCCATGGTGAAGTGGTTAGTGAGTGAGTCTTCTCTACCAAGGTGCGTGACAATTTTCTCCTCTGATTCTTCTTCAATTCTCTCATGTTCTATTGGTGGGTTCTTTGTGGTTGAAGTCTTAGCACTCTTAGTCTTTTTCTTTTGTGCTACATCTCGTGCCCTGACATCTCTATTTTCCTCATTCTTTTTCCTTGCTACAACCCCCGACGTACCTACAAACATAGCAAGTTTAAAAATTGGAACACCAGAGGTATCAACTTGGTTCTCGTCCCATTTTCCTTGCATGAATGTGTTCTACTTATGCTAGTATTCCATGAAGGACAATAGCTTCTTCAGCATGATCTTGATTTCCTTAAGATTGTCCAAAATTTCGGCCTCAATCCTTTGTCCTCCAATCTGTGGTGCTTTTGTTGATGTTTTTGGAGATATAGCAATTGATGCACAATTGAGTGACCATCACTGGGAAATAAAAGGCCCTTTGATGGTTTTATAAAATCAATCATATTATTGAAGATGATCCAACCAGTAGCTACTTTGTTTCTTTCAATCATAGTATAGAGCAAAATGGCCCTGTCCAAAGTTATGTGGAAGGTATGCTTGGTGGGGATCAACCCACTGCAAATTAGCTTGAATAGAGGTGTTCACTTTGGTTGGAGCACCCCAGCATTGAATTTCATGTTTTGGTTATTCTTTCCAATTTCCCAAATTTCTTCCTTTTAGACTGACACAACTTCTTTACCAGCTCATTTGTGTCTAATCCTTCCTCCATCAATACTGAGTAATCATCCTCTTCACGCTTTGTTGCCCCAATTAGGTTGTTAATCGCCAAACTTGATATGTCAACCCATTTTCCTCTCATAGAAACTTTGTCATATATACTCTCTTCTATGTTGGCATAAAATTCTGACTAACTGTAGCATAACTTCTAGTTTGTTGCACAATTTCTTCCATCGAAGGCAGTTGATAATCTCCTTCATTGCACTATCTGTGCCAATGCTATCCAAAATCAAAGCCCTTTCCTTAATTACTTGTTTTGTTTGAATATTTTCTTTGAACAATTTCTATGCTTTGGCTAAGAAGAATGGATAGTGGACAGTTGGTGGAGGCTATTGCACCTTTATTTTCTTTCACAAGTTCTTTCTTAGTGGCAACTCTATGGGTTGACTTTCTGCTTCTTTTTCCTTTACTTGTGTCTTTGGGCTTGTCAATTTGGATTTTCTAGTGGGAGCCTGAGGTTGTCATCTATTAGTTTCTTTCTTGTTCTTGTTTCTTTGGTGTCTAGTGCATCTAATTGATTCAATTTGGTTTTCCTCTTTCTTCTTTGCTTCTCCTCAGATTTTTCTTTTTTATTTTCTTCAATATTTCTCATTTTCTCCCTTCCTTCACTTACGGTCTTTTGTTTTGTCGACTCAACAATGCCTTTGCCCTTAATTTCCTTCCCTTTAGCAGCTTGCTTTTGTACCTTGTGTTTCTTGGTGGATTCTTCTTTTGCCTTTGTCTCCATTGTTTTCTTTGCTGCCTCAATTTTTGGTGGTGAATCGATGATGGTATTGCTTGGTGTGGTCCTAGTCAACTTTTTATGTTGTAGCTTCCTTGTATCATCCTCAAAGTCACAACCCTAACCTTATCTTTTCCTTTTTGTTGATTGAGTCCTAGTTTCCTTTAATCTTTTTTAGCGATTTCAGTTCCTTGCTTTATTGGTGCCTTCGTGAAAGAGGATGTGATTGCTAGCTTCTTGGCGTCTCTTTCTATTTGAAAAGGGGGCAATGGAGCTCCTTCTTCTCCACTGCCAGGTTCTTCCCCCAAACTTGCTAATTACTTCCCATGCTTCTGTTGGGATATTCCTTCTAATGACGATTTTGCTTCAAGTGCTTCATGGTCTGGTGTTTCTTCATGAGAATCTCTTAATTGTGTTGGAGATTCAACAGGCTTTGAGTTGTCAGGTTCAATTGCATGGGCAGCTCTAAATTTGGCGGCCTGCTATTTTTTGGATCATCTTGTCTCAATGTTTATATGCAAACAATAAACATAACCACTCAAAATAATGCTAGAATAATATGTACAAAATGTGACCTTTGCACTCATTTATTCTTTATCCCAAATATTTACTTGGTATCGGTAATAGATCTACTAGACAGATATATCACCTTTATAGTAAAAAGAGATCCACACATACTAGATTTTGAAAATCATGTGCAAAGTTTACAAGATCATCACCGAGTAGGTAATTTATTCAACCCCATTCACTATAATTTCCTCAAAATTGTGGGTCATTAGCCATACGATTGGTTAAATTCAGTGCAAAAATAGCAAAAAGAGTAAGAAAATAGTGATTGACACTTTTACCTATGTGCAAAAACTCGAGATTGCTCTTCATTGAAGGGAGTGAGCGAACGGTGATGGCACCAACAAAGGGATAGGGTAGAAAAACTTTACATTTCGGGTTTACCTCCCTCGATTTAACCATTGGTTGGTTCTTGGTCGATTCAATCTTTCTTTTCTGATTTACCCAAGCATTGTATTGGCTTTAGTTTATCTAAATGGGAAATGTTAGCATGGATATATATATATATATATATATATATATATATATATATATATTAAGAAAATAATAGGTTGCCTCCTAGAAAGGGCTTATTTACTATCACTAGCTTGACTGAACTCTAGTTATTCTGAGTTTATCAAAAAGATAAAGTGTGATGGGTTACATCTCCTCCATGTTAGTGATTGAGTTTTTGGCCATGGACTTTTAATTGATTGTTTGCTCTCTCATTCTTAATTTCTATAGTTCTATGGAATGCATGTATCATAGTGGAAGGACCAAGCCATCTACACTTTTGTTTTATAAGAAAAAGCCTTAGTCTAGAATTGAAAAGTCACACTTGATGTCTTAGCTTAAAATCCTTGCCCGAATATATCTGTCATGTCATATCTTAATCCTCTCCTTATATAATTTGACATTTTCATATGCATTGAGTTTAAGATCATCCAATTCATTTAATTTTAACTACCTTCTTTCTTCACATGCCTTAGCATCAATGTTCATTTTCTAAATGGCCCAATATGCTTTGTTCTCTAGCTCGAAGGGTAGATGACATGCTTTCCCAAAGACCAGTCTATAAGGGGACATTCCAATTAGTGTATTGAAAACTGTTATGTAAGTCTATAATGCATCATCTAGTTTAGGTGACCAATCATGTCTTGATAGACTTATAACTTTCTCCAAAATTCTCTTGATCTTGCACTTGGAAATTTAAGCTTGACCTCTTGTATGTGGATGATATGATGCTGTGATCTTATGCTTCACTCCATACTTCTTCACAAATAAGGTTTTGAAGGTCTTGTTGTAAAAATGTCGTCCTTCGTCGCTGATGATAGCTTTTGGAGTGCCAAATCTTATAAACATATTTTTCTTTAAAAACTTAATAACTACATTGGCATCATCGGTTGGGAATGCCTATGCCTCTACCTATTTTGAGACATAATCAACTACTAGCAATATGTATAAATTGTTATTTGATGGTACAATTGGTCTCATGAAATCTATGCCTCATATATCAAAGAGCACTACTTTAAGGAATCTATGCAAGGACATCTCTTGCCTTCTCAATATGTTTCCACTTCTTTGACATCTATCACACTACTTCATAAAAGAGTTAGTTTCTTTGAAAAGGTTGGCTGATAGAATCCTAATTGTAAAACTTTCATGGTTGTCTTTTGGCTTCCAAAATATCCTCTATATTCTGATGATTGACAATGATTGAGTATATCATGCATTTCTTCTTTTATAACACATTTTTGAATCATCTGATCACTGTATTTTCTAAAAAGATATGGCTCATCCTAGTAATAGTTAGTGACATCAATCAAAAAAATTTCTTTTGTTGTGGTGAGATATCCAAGGGGAGAACTTTGCAAACAAGAAAATTTACGTAGTCTGCAAACTAGGGTAAGTAAGATGACTTACCTAAAAAGTTGACCATCTGAAAAGCTTTCTTGAATTAGCAATGAGTTGGCTTCACTCTCTTTATTCACTAGTCTAGACAAGAGATCAACTACTAAATTATCAGAACTCTTCTTGTCTTTTATTTCCAAATCAAATTCTTCCAACAACAATACCCATTTAATAAGCATCTACTTGGTATCCTTCTTTTATAGTAGGTGTTTCAAAGCCAAATCCTTTGTGTGAACTACCACCTTGGTGCACATTAAGCTCTAAATTTATCCATAGCATATACTATGTAAGAACCTACCTTAACTGATTGAGGGTTACCTAAAAATACGGAGGATATAAAAATAAAAATGCAAGCACATGCATCATAATATGTCAAATAATTATGCTTGAGGTATAATGTAACAAAATGATTAAATATGAAATTCAAATATCTCTAAGAATTCATTAAACATAAAATAAATCATGCAATATTAAATATAACATGCAACAATAAGATAAGGTAAACTAACTATGCAAAAGTAAGTTCTATAGCCTCCAAATTGTTTCCCATAGTCACAATTATAACTCAAATAATATAAGAAGAAGTTCAATTTTTATTCATCAATTCTTCCAACCATGTACACACACACACGTTACGTGGCCCATGGCCCGTTGTTACCAATATTTGCCATTGACTCACGCTCTCGGTATCACAAGTACATAATGAGTTGTCTTACTCTGTTGCGCCTTGTCACCCCTTTCGGTATAGGGGCAAATATTTTACCTTTTGAATAATTTTAATGGTGTGGCCCCATTTCGGACTGAGTCAATTCCTTAACGCCAATTGTGCTTGGTGCAGGGTGGTTAAATCTGGGCTTATGCCTACCAGGGTTGCCAAAAAGAAATATACAACATTTGAAGTAGTTATATGGACCTCAAATTGCAACACAGCTGAATAAATGTGTGAGCAGTAAAAATGCATTCTAGTCTAAGGAAAAAGAATTAGATTAGATCGTACACAACGAGACCTAAATGAATGTTATGAATGCGACAAGGAATAATATCACACACCAAGGAAAAATAATAAATTGATAAAAGTTAAATTATAATTGATTTATCAATCAATAAATTTATAATCATATTAAAACTTAAACCATCCACAAGTTAATAACAATTAATTTAAATTGCAACTCGCCATCGAATAACTATAACTAAATATTTACTAATATTTTCATAAAACCCAATAATTTATTTCCATCCACTTAATTAAAATTTTACCCATGACATAAATACTTTATTAGCATGATAACACATTAATGTCTTACCCTTTTTAAATTAAATAATTATTCAAATCAATATTCACCCTTACCCAACGATAAAATAATTATTGACTCACAAGTATTTTCCTTGTCACATTAATTATTTAACTAAGGAAATCTTATTAGTCATGGAAATGTAGGTTACCATTTACACTATTAATTAATATCACACTTTAATTCCAATTAAGAACTGACTAGAACTTATTCTGTCATTATAGCTTAGCAATCACTATCATCAATAACTGGTGGCAACACCTGTTGGAGTACCAGTGGCGTGTTAAGTGTTTAAAATATATAATATTTCCCCATGTTTTTAATATGATTTTGTACTTCTCGGGTATAAACATTATTAATTTAGTGATATTTTTCATTATATTCTAGTTAATTAATATTTTATTAGATATGCTTAATTTTGGTGTTTCAATGCAGAAAAAGATGAATAAATTAAGCTTTGGAATTGATTGGTCATGATACTTGGCTCCACCCAATGGCTACAATTCATGGTGTTCAATGGAGTCGAACAGTTGGAAACTTGAAGGGACATTATAATTAATTAGACTACGTCGATTTGTGAACACCCTCTTCGAATTCTTGTATCTCCACTTCTATGGTCATTTGTTGTTGATCATATCTCATCTCTTGGCTTCAGAGTGTAGTGAAAGTAGTAGTTTTAGTTTTTGTAATTTCTTTTCTTTATAATAAAAATTAGTTTCTTCTTTATAATGTTTTCTATTTTTATTATGGAGTAGTCTCTTATATTTCGTTCTAGAGAAGAATGAAACTTAACATGATTTAATTGAATTCATTTCACGCTCTTATTCTTTTATTCAATCGGATTGTTTAAATTATCATATTCTTAATGCTAAGAGTAGATTGATCACCTATTTCTTAGATCATGAGGTTTAATTAGATTTCGGGAGAAATTAATCTAGATTAATCATTGGTAATTCATCATACGACGAGTCTTTTGACTTGTTTGTCGTTGTGGTCGGAAGATACACAACACCGTATGCGATTGTAAGGCAAATCTTAATGCATTATTTTGTTGATTAATCAATTATCACCGGGAGGTAGAAATTGAGGCAAAATAATAGAAGCATGAAGGAGCGGGAGCCACCATGTCATATAATTATCCTAGATCGACAATCTGAGGGAATAAAAGATAAGAGGAAGATTTGATGAAGATTAAATTCATGTTAAGGGAAATTCGACTCTAGAACAAGTTTTATAATTTTAACTTCTTCTTTATTTAAAGTTATTATTTAGATTTCGTTAAGTCAATTATTTCTGCTTTGTTCTTAATTTTATTTTCTTTAATTAATTTAAGGAAATTCATCTCTCTGTGGGAACGATACTCTAATTTATCATTATATTACTTGTTTCGACCGTGTATACTTGCATGTCATTGAAAGTATTCGAACAAGGTTTTGGCGCCGTTGCCGGGGAGACTAAATTTTCTAAGTTAATTTAGGATTAGAATTTTGAGAGTTTTCTTTTATCTTTAGATTTTAGTGTCTGATTTTAAAAAAAAACTATATCATTGTCTTCTTCCTTGCTATCATTTATTTGTTACCATTTGTTTATGCATCGATTAGTGCGGTCACCCTTGTTTTCTTATGATCCAGAGATTGAAAGGACTTTGAGAAATTTGCGTGCCGCTGGAAGAAGAGCACAAGAAGCCATAGAAGAAGAAGCCATGGACCTACAACAACAACAAATGCCTCCACTTCCACCGATTGTAGCAGTAGCTAATGATGACAATAGGGCAATCCAAGATTGGGTTGTACCTCTTGCAAGAGGGTTACAACCTAGTATTATTGCACCACCGGTGAATGCGACCCACTTCGAGCTTAAACCAGTTTTATTTAACATGTTACAAACCATAGGACAATTTAGTGGATTGCCTACTGAAAATCCTAATAGGCATATCATGGATTTCCTATCGGTTTGTGATATGTATAAGCAACCTGGTGTCTCTGATGACGCTCTTCGCCTTCGCTTATTTCCATTCTCATTAATAGGAAGTGCGAAAGAATGGTTGTCATCATTAGATTCAATAACCACTTGGGATGAATTATCTGAAAAATTTTTGTTAAAATATTTTCCACCTTCTAAAACTGCTAAATTACATAATGAAATTTTATCTTTTTTGCAGTTTGATGGTGAGTCTCTCTTTGAGGCATGGGAAAGATATAAAGAATTGTTAAAAAGTGTCCCAACCATGGTATAGAAAGATGGATGCAACTCCAAACTTTTTATAACGGGTTGTTGGGGCAAACAAAGAACATAGTTGATGCGGCGGCCAATGGATCATTTCTTAGGAAGAGCCCACATGAAGCTTTCCAATTGCTAGAATTAATGGTTCCTAGCAACCATCATGCCACACAAGAAAGGCATCCAAGGAGGACTACCGGAGTTTTAGAATTAGATGCACTTACTGCTTTATCTGCTCAGGTCAGTGCTTTAACTAATGAAGTTCAAATTCTTAATATACAGAGACAGGTTAAGGCTGTAGAACCAAGGTGTGAATGGTGTGGACAAGGACATTTTACAGGTCAATGTGCAACAGATCAAGTTAATTATGTAGGCAACTTTAATTGGAACAACAATCCCTATTCCAACACCTATAATGCGGGCTGGTGCAATAACCCCAATTTTTCATGGAATAATTCTTCACAATCGGTTGCTGTCCCCACTAATCCACCACCACCATCACAGCATTATCGACCTCCTTCACTTTCTTTTCAACCACAACAACCAGATTTGGTCCAAATGTTCAATTCCATGCAACAAACTATGCAACAGACTATGCAACAATTTATGCAGAATCAGCAGCAACAACAACAACAGTTTATGCAACAAGTTATGGTGCAATTAAACAAGGAACCAAGTGAGCGACCCAAGGGTGTACTTCCTAGCCAACCAGAACAACCAAGGAATGATGGTCAAGAGCATTGCAAAGCTATAACAACCCAGAGTGGTATTACTTTACAGGAACCAGTTCAGCCCAATGAAGTTAAGGAAAAAGATGAAAAACCAAATAACGAAAATGAACTCAATACATTGGTTAGCTTACTCGGATGCAAAGGGGATCAGTTTAGTAATTCATTACATAAATCCATAAATTCTCTTTGTGAAGAAGATATTGATGTGGATGAGATGGTTAAAGTATTAGATTCACAACCAATTTTGCCTCAACGATTCAAAGTTATGGAAACCTCAGATCTACCATTCCACAAATTGCTGCCATCAATTGAAGTACCACTTATTTTAGAGCTAAAGCAACTTCCAAAACATCTCAGGTATATTTTCTTAGGGCTTGATGACACTCTTCCTATTATTATATCTTCAGAGCTAACTATATTGCAGAAAGAGAAGCTGATTAAAATACTAAAGAAGCACCCCTCGCTCGTCCAAGTCCACTAAACCAGCTGGCCTTTGGGCACTCCCCTAACCACCATCTCAGGTCTATGCTAGGACCCGCTGTTGAGACCCGTTTCCAACTACCACTCCTGGTAACCGCTGGACAATATTTTGAACAACCTAGTTGGGATTTGCCGAAGCCTGTGCTAGTCCTTGTATGGCCGTCAGGATCCGGGCCAATACATTTTTCGTATTCAAACTTGACTGTCTATGCGTGCCTGCCATCTGAAATGTCGAATTTTTTTTTGTTATGTTCATTAATATGTTTTTCGATTATGACTTGGGTTTATTAGCGAAAATTTTGTTGATTAACAACACAAAACATTGCAAATAGATAAATACTGGATGTTTCAATAAAGTGCTTGAGTCATAAATTGTGAGCTAGTGGGAAACCGAGCTCTGATACAACTTATAATGACTTGCCTTAGCCGGCCGGGGGTTACCCAAAAATATGGAGGATATAAAAATAAAAATGCAAACACATGCATCATAACATGTCAAATTATTATGCTTTAGGTTTAATGCAACGAAAATGATTAAATATAAAATTCAAATATCTCTAGGAATTTATTAACCATAAAATAAATCATGCTATATTAAATATACCGTGCAACAATAACATAGGGTAAACTAACTATGCAAAAGCTAGTTTCACAGCCTCCAAATCATTTCCCATAGTCATAATTATAACTCAAACAATATAAAGAAGAAGTCCAATTTTTATTCATTAATTCTTCCAACATTGGTTGGTAAGGGAACCACCAACCACACCCTTAATTATCAGTCTGAAGCTGCTCACCTGTGGTTAGAAAACCGCATTAGTGATAAAACCACTAAGTCATATAATCACATAAAACAAGTCAATTTATTCCATATCATTATTTATCAAGTCTTTTAGTGATTATGAGCCATTGTCAAGCTCCAATTATGCTAGGAGGGATGGCTGCCCCATCTAGCTATACTCCCATATATCTGCACACATGCTATGTGGCTGACGACTTGTTGTTACCGATATTTGCCATTGACTCACCCTCTCGGTATCACAAGTGCATAATGAGTTTCCTTGCGCCATTGCACCCTGTCACCCCTTTTGTCATTGGGGAATGTTTATTTATCTTTTAAATAATTTTAAAGGTCTGGCCTGGTGTTGGTCTAAGTCAATTCCTTGACCTCGGTTGCACTCGGCGCATGGTGCTCAAATTTGCGCTATGACCAGCCAGGGCTGCGAAAAAATAATATACAACATTTCAAGTAGGTATACGGACCTCAAATTGCAATACAGCTAAACTGTTGCGTGAGCATGAAAAACAGATTCTAGTCTAGAGAAAAAGAACTATATTAGATCCTACACAACGAGATCTAAACGAATGCCCTGAATGTGGCATGGAATAATATCACACACCAAGGAAAAATAATAAATTTATAAAAGTTAAAATAAATTGATTTATCAATCAATAAATTTATAATCATATTAAAGGTTAAACCATCCAAAAGTTAATAACATTAATTCATATTGTAACCCTCCATCGAATAACTATAACAAAATATTTACTAATTTTTTCATAAAACCCAATAATTTATTTCCATCCACTTAACTAAAATATTACCCATAACATAAATATTTTATTAGCATGATAACACATTAATTCCTTACCCTTTTTAAATTAATTAATTATTCAAATCAAGAGTCAGCCTTAGACTAGGTGTAAAACCCCATTTTTGGGTTAGGGTTTTACCTGATTTTAGTTCTGTCTAGTTTGGGCAATCTCAAGTCGGTTCGAGCAAACTCAAGCCAGACTAGTTTTCAAATTATAAGTATGGGCCCAGATGGCCATATGAGCATGTTATAGTGGTTGAGTATGCCCGACATGCAGATGATAAGATCATGAATTATCAGTGTATACTGAGGTATACAGATTTCTTTGTATATGTTAGCCAGGATTTTAGGCCTAGATCTAGGCTGTTGCATCATTTAGTATCCGTTTGGGATTTTATTTGGGTACTTCATTGCATGCATCACATGGATTTTGGACCATCGGATTGTGCCCTATGGGCCCAGCTCGATTGCATTTAGGGTTTCGAGGCCCATTTACCCTTCTTGCCTCGATTCCCGCTTATAGAGTCAATTTCAGGACTCGAGTCAGTTTTGAGTTCGGACGGTCTCGATCCGAACTTTTTGTCGATATGTATAGTGCATGCACCCATAGGTGGGCCCCACTAGGCCACGAGTTGTCGAATGTCCCGATCATGCCACATGGCAAGATCTGAGCCATCCATTCAACTTTATCTACACCCACTGATTTCTAGAGTTTCTACGATTTTGAAATTTTCCACTATTACGCCGCCGCCACTTCGGCCCACCGCCGGCGACTCTCCGCCTCGGCCCCGGCCACCGAATCGGCACCCCCATGACCACTTCGTGGCTGGCTTTCCAGTCGTACCTCTCACGACCACTGGCGCGCCACAATCGCCGTCGGTGAAGGAGTTTTGAGTCGTCTCCCCCGCCGCCACCGTTTGGGCCATTTCCGGCACCAGCGAGCCAGCCTTCGGCCAATCCGATCACCCCCACAGCTTCTATTTGCTGAGATCTTCATTTTGAGACAACCCACGACAACCGCCGCAGTCGTGATCGCTGCCTATGACGTTGCTGCACTCGGCGGCGATCCGCCCCTTGCTTGCTGTTTTCTAGCCAGCTAGTGGCCAGAATCCACCAGTCATCACCACCACCACCTCCGCCTTGACGCCACCTTCCAATCCTGACTGGCGGCGACCCCAGTCACGCCGCCGTCGGCATTCTCCAGCAACGGGCACCGCCACCCCTCTGTTTGGCCCATTTACCTGCTTGGTCGTGACCGTGTCCGCCTACCTGCTCCGCATCCGCCTGCCCGTGATTGTGTCCGCGTGATCATGTCCACGTCCACGCTTCCTATTCAGGTCCGCCCAGCCAACCCAGCCCATTTTCTAGCCCGGGTTGGTCCAGCCTTTTTGGTCTGGTCTGGTTCAGCTTGGTTCAGTCTTGTTCAACCCGTTTTCGGCCTATTTCTGGACCGTTTTTGGTAATTCGAGAACCCTTACATTAGTTTAGATGCATATTCACATTGTTTAGCATGTTTGGATGTTATGAGTATTTTCTTTATTTATTAATTATTATATTTATTTATTTATTCATGATTATTAATTTCTTATTATTTATATATTTGTTGACTATGATGAATGATTATGTGACTAATTATTGTTATTGATAATGTAAATATTTATTGATATTATTTTTGTTCATGTTTATCTTATTTTATTTAATTAATTGATTATTATTAATTATTTCTTACTCGTGTTATTATTTATACGTATTTAGGCGTATGTTCATATATTTAATATTTATATTAATATTCTTCATAATTAATTAATATTAGTCATTTAATTATTTATTTATCTATTGACTTATTTAATTAACTATTTGTTTGTTTGTTTAATTATTTATATGTTTACTAACACGAGTATATATGATATTTACTCGTGTTTAACCGTGTATTTATATAGTATAATTATTTTATTATTTTATTATAGAGTATTATTTATGTTCATGTGTTTATTATTTATCTAAATATCTATGAGTGGATTTCTTGTTTATTTATTTATTATTTATTATTAGTATGTCTCAATTTGCATGCCACGTGTTTAGTTTTAGGTTTGTTAGTACTATTTTCTTTATTAGGATGTATTGATGATATGAGCACACACCACGAGCATGCATCATATAGAGATGTTAGTATTTTACTTAGTAGTGGGTTCCGATGTAGGTTTCAGAGTCTGAGCTCACTGTAGATGTGTAGATACGCTTAGAGCTTGGACCACAGGTCCGTAGGACTCTCCCTCTCTGCTTGACTCTTTGCGTGTTGAGTTTAATCGTGTTTTATACGTAGGACAGCATCGGTGGCGTTTTATCGGATCCCTCCGATGTCGGGCTATTTAGCTGTGTTTTTACACATGTTTAATAAAACTACAAGGATGAGATCCCTTGTTGGTTTTCGAACTTGAAGCTCTAGAAATTTATGATATAAGCCTCTTTCCTAAGCTTATTATATAAGTACGTGCATTTTTACAAATTTTACGAATAAGAGAATGAGTGGTATGGAGTATATATATGAATCACACTAGTACTCCTTCAAACCATGAGGTAGTGCCTTGTATGATGGTACTGCGTAATGCAGCGCATTTCCAGAATATGTGGAACTAACTTAATTGTTCTTTTTGCCACTCGAGTACCGTGGCGGGTGATATGGAAGGTGTGAGGGCATAAGCGCTGTATGTATGTATGAATATGATTATGAGCCGTGCATGCAAGCCTGCAATTGCTTAAGTATGTTTGCTTACCGCCCAATGTGAGGCTATCTTGAAGTTTCATATGTTTTCGTGGGTAATGGAATACCCATTTGCCAGATTGTATTAGATATTTTGTGGACCAGTAACATTCGGTAATGACAGTTTCATATAATATATGTAGGTCATGCAAATCCTGAGTCAACTTTGGTGGAAGGACAGATAAACGCTACATACACTTGAGATCAACATAATATTTGCTTTCTTGCATTTATTTATATTCGATGTGTTTTGATGCTCATTTGACAATGTCTTCCATTCTCATTACACTAAGAGGGTTATTTTGATCTATTTTATCGATCAAGTCTTAGTGACCAACAATATTAAACATGACTCGATTCGATCGTAACATTTCCAATCCGGTTCTTAAGTGAACCGAAATTGGGGTGTTACACTAGGATAAAATAATTATTGACTTACTAGCATATATTTAATTACTAATATAATGTATTTTCCTTGTCACATTAATTATTTAACTAAGGAAATCTTATTAGTTCTAGAAATGTAGGTTCCATTTACACTATTAATTAATATCACACTTTAATTCCAATTAAGAAATGACTGTAACTTATTCTATCAATAATAACTTGATTATATATTAACAACAATTGATTAACTTTTCACTAACTCTAATTAATCATCCTAAGATCAGTTAGATCGTTGTATCTAATTATTTAATATAGCTTATATTAAAATTTAAATGATATCACTAGTAAGATTATTTAAATTGCTTAACTTACTAAATGTTCAAACTTTATTTATTTTAGGTGTATTATTAGGGTCTAACGATTGTGATGATCTCACTATTATATTTTAATAACTCATTTAAATTATTAATCTATTAATAAATACATAATTTTATACTTAACAATCAAATAGATAATATGCCATTAACCAATGATAATTCATCCCATAATTGAATTATATTACTCATATCACAACTCAAAATTTAATAATTTAGTTATGTATCATGAACCATATAAATTAATTAGAACCATGGGTTACTTGATAATAATTTATGAACTCGTTCAACAGTATACATAACCACCGTCCAATAAAAATGAAAGACTATGTAGATTCAAAATCTAAACAGCCAAATCAAATCGCAAAGCCTCCCTCCAAGCACCTTACCCAATAACCACTTCAACAATTATCATATTTAAGCCAGTACACATATGTACATCTAAATATATATTAACTTGATCACTGAAATCCTCAATCATAATATACTACCGCTCTTTACCCAAGCATGATAATTAAACAAATCACAACCAAGAAATCATGATCTAACCCTTGCACAACCACTAACATGACACCCACTCTACCATAGGCACACAACAACCCCTAAGGAACCTTGCAATTGCCTAATGATGTTCAAGATAAAAAATACATGTCATGCATGAGATCACACAAGGAAGAAGAAGGAATTGAAAAGAGTACCGAAGAGGAGGAAAAGACAGGTGGGAGAGGAACGATACCGACGATGGCCTACTTAGCATCCAAACCCCTTCCCATGATCGTTTCTAATTAGCGATTGAGTGTGATCTAGGATAACCATCACAATCAATAAAAATCTCTCATATAACGTCTCATAATTTACAAAATCTGATCCCTAAAAGATCTCACCAAAACCTCCCCCTAATTCTCTTTCATCATAACCTAAATATCAACTAAATTTTAACAATTAACTCAAGCCATACATCCTCCCCATCCAAGAGAAAATTATTATTATTATTATTATTATTATTATTATTATTATTATTGTTATTTTACGGTTTTTACATACTACAACCACTAATTCATTGTCTATGATGGTGTAATTTACTTAACTCTTGTTTAATGTTTTGATTGCATAGTAGATGGTGTGGAAGAATTTGTTTTTGCACTGGCCCAAGACAGCTCCAATGGCATAATCACTTGCATCACACATTAACTCTGAATGGTTGTGACTAGACTGGTGTGACAATAATAAGGGCTGAAATGAGTTTTTTCCATTAGTTTATTGAATGCACTTAGATAGGCCTCGTCAAAATTGAATGCTGCATCTTTTTCCAATAAATTGTAAAGTATCTTTGCAATTTTTGAAAAATCCTTTGTAAATCTTCTATAAAATCTAGCATGACCTAGAAAACTTCTTACTACCTTGATATTTATAGATGGTGACATCTTCTCAATAACCTCTATGTTTGCTCAATCTACCTCCAAGCCTTTACTTGAGACTGTGGCCTAACACAATTCCTTTTGTTACTATGAAATGAAATTTTTCCTATTTAAAAATAAGTTGGAACTTTCACACGTCTGAAGAACTTTGTCTAGAATTGCCAAGCACTAATCAATTGTACTTCCAAATACTTAAGAGTCTTCCACAAAGATTTCCATGCCATCCTCGTTCATGTCTGAAAAGATGGACATCATGCATCTTTGAAATATTCCTAGGTCATTATACAGTCCAAAGGGCATCCTTCTAAATGTAAATGTTCCATATGGTCATGTTACTATGGTCTTTTCCTGGTTCTGTGGATGGATTGCTATTTGATTGTATTGAGAATAACCATCTACAAAACAATAGTACCCGACCAAATTGTCCTGCATCTGATCAATGAATGGTAAAAGAAAGTAGTCTTTTTTGGTGGCCTTTTTGAGCTTCCTATAGTCCATACATACTCTCCAATTGGTAACTATTCTACATGGGATTAGCTCATTGTTCTATTTGGGTACAACAGTTATCCCTCCTTTCTTAGGAACACATTAAACAGGACTGACCCATGAACTATCAGTGGAAAACCTGACCTGTCAGTCCAGTGTTTTTACGACCAGTTTGGCTCTGGTTTAACTCGCTTAGCATGCAGCCAGTTCAATTTAATCAGGTTGGTGCTAACTGGGTCCTTGTGTGTTGTTGTGGACTTGGGCATTTGGCGTGCCCATCATTGAGTATTATTGACTCGGCCCCAATTGTCAAGTTATGGCCTTGTTGTTATTCTGGGTGTTTAGTTAGCCTAGAGGCGTGTGGCACGTAAGACTTCGTGTCGCATGCATCTTCGGCGTACCCTCGAGCTCTATTCATGTTTAGAAGATTCTTTTCTCTTCCTTTTCCCTTCTTTTTCCTTCCTTTCCTTCCTCCCCTTCATTCCCTTTTCTTATTTTATCCTTGCAACGGCTAAGTGTCATGGGCAAAGGTGCCCTTCTCCCCCTCTCTTCTCCTTTCCTCCATCTTTGCCACGTCCGAGCCCTTCTTCCTCTCCTCTTCCCTCTCCTTTCCCTCATTTCTCCCCTCCTTTCTTCCCCCTTCCACCCCTTTCTTTCCCTTTCTCTTCTCCTTCCTCCGAGTATACTTTTCTTCCCTTTTTATTTGGTTATTTTGCATGAGTTTCATTGTTTCATATAGATCTTATTAGAATCATGCAGCCGATATTATTTTTGATCACTTTGGTATATTTTTCAATATATTTTACCTATTAGATCATTATAAAAATTTGATTTTGGATATAAAGTTTGCACCTTTGTTAATATTTGTGTTGTGATTTGTGTGTTTGTTGATTACGTGCTGTAAAACGCTACCTAAATCACATAATGAAGGTTATAAGAATAAAAAGAATTGAACTTTATAGATTTGGATGGCGTCTGAGTTGCCTTAGATCGCACACTAAATATTAATTAATTAAATAAGCAATGTAATAATAATTTTCGTGTGTGTTTAATTTTAAAGCTGAGCCCACCATGTGATATTCATTAATTTTAGAAGAAAATTTATTAATTTAATAAATGATAAATGATTTAATTAATAAGCATCATTATTCCCAAAGTTGGGTTGGATGATGACAACATCTCAATTCTCGGTGTTGGAACCAACCAAATCCATCTGATTCGACATCTTTTAAGTTCTAGATCTCAATTTGCCTCAGTTATTGAACTGTTAGATTATTAACTAATTTAGCAATAAGATTAGAATATTTTAATAATAACTCAGATATTACAATATTGTGCAGTAAGCTATGATATCTCGACGGTTTAGGTGTCAAGATCCCCTGGGCACATCGACATCTTCCAATATCTCAATTGTGTGGATTTAGCCGAGTGATATGCCTAATATACTGATATCACACTTATAATTTCAACACATGGGTTATTAACCTTTTCAGCTTATTATATGATATTAGAATTCACGTATAAATGCAATTATCAGATTAGACCAGTTCTATGTTCATTTAATTTCCCGATGCATGTTGAATCCATACTGCGCCTATGACTATTCATGCATTGCACACATTCATCGTATTGGATGATGTAGTTGTTTTATTCGTTAAGCCGCTCGGAGTTAGGCTTATTGCAGTAGGACAAGGAGCTCTTTTCAAGTTCATGTAGACTTTCTTTTTCTTGATCTTCTGCTTGGCTCATGTGTTTTGATTTACATCCTAGAACATAGTTAATGGTGTTTTATTGTATCTCAATATCTATGAGTTATTTAATCAATCTTTTGGATCAATAAAACCTTAAGGATGAGATCCCTTGATGATATTTCAAAAGTTATAAGATCCAGTTCAAAGTCGCACTTTGGTGTTATTTGAAATGTTCATTGTAACACCCCATTTTTTGGTCCAAGGGCGGACTAAAGTGCGATGCTATAATTTGGAAAACTATTCGTTGGACTAGTCTCGTACAAACTTTACAGAAGTAGATCTCAACCCTCGAGGAGGTTTAAGATGGGCAACTTTACAGGGTTTCATCACATATGCATGCTGATTCATAATAGCATAGAGTGATTCTTAAACTTAAGGATTCTATATGATCACCCCTAGCCACAATAGAGACAAAACCTCCCTTGCGACTATGAGTGGTGACTCTTAAAAATGCTAATGATCACTCTCAACTATAAAAGAGGTGCACCCTGGCTACAGTCTTGAGGTTGCATGTTGTGACATGATCCTTTTCTTACTACTTAGTTCAAGTGATTCATTACATTTCTTAATTTCTTACAAGCGGATGAATGAAGAGAATTTGAACAAGGGTTGTGGTTACCTGTTCCACATACCCGACATGTGCAAGAAAATAAAATAATTAAACACAGCATCATCGGATGCCAGGGCATCAAACCCTAACACCCGAACTTCATATGGGTCTCCAAGCGATGCGAACCGTATACTCCTCCTATCCATTTTTCTTTATCACACACTCACATAGCTACAACAAATATATTTCGCGTACCTGTTAAGCTCCTCATCGTGTTCCAAGACTTTGAGGCTTATACCTTGCAAAAGTAGTTAGAGTGCCCCAAAGTGTATTTGCACCACAATGATAATGTAATGATATATAAAGCACACGTGCACAACAACAATCAATTGACTTATCCCGAAACATACAAGTTCATACAACTTTAGGGCTTATTCTAGTAACATGCTACATCTCAATTTCATATCAACTCGGTAATTAACACAAATAGAACATGAAATCCCCCTCCATGAGCCGTCTGATCCTTCTGTCTACGCCGGTCAACAAGACTAAACACCTACATATATTAGAGAAAAATGTCAGCAATCAAAGAATTGATTACTAATCTTGTAGAGACTAGGAATATAGCATTACTCATAAATGGGTATCTAAACACCCACGAAAAAGTTGTAGAAACTTCCAGAATCATACATGGTGGTAAGCGAAGGCCGATGCGGCCACATATCATACCATAATTGCCTACAAAGAGGCATCATACAAACATATAAACATACATATATCGCTTATGCCTTCACATCTTCTATATATCACCTGCCACAGTACCCATGTGGCTCGGAACCAATGTGCCACAATTTCTGGAAATGCGCTGCATTCGCAGTTCCCTACATACATTGCACCACTTAAGGGTAGAAGGGGTATTAGTGCAATTTGCATATCTCCATACCACTCACTCTCTTATTCGTGAAATCCATAAAAATGCACGTACTTATATAATAGGCTTAGGGAAGAGGCTTGTATCATACATTTCTAGAGTTTCAGTTCGAAAACTAACAATGGATCTCATCCTTGTAGTTTTATTAAACATATGATAAAATGCGACTAAATGACCCGGTATGGGAGGGATCCAAAAAAGTGCCGCCGACATTGTCCTATCATTTAAAACATGATTAAACGTGCCACTCAAGAGCCAAACATAAGGGTGAAGCAAGAGAGTCCTACGGACCTAGATGAGTGGAGCCCTGTATCCTAAATCGATGAGCTCAACCCACGTAACCTAACAGGAGATGGAATCCAAATCATAATCGGATTACACTGGCACACAAGATGAGGCAAAGCCTCCACATATGTACAATATGTAAAACTTAATTAACTTACTCATTTTGCTTAGTGATGAGTTAAACCTCATTAGGTAGTTTAATTTAAGGTTTGGGATTACAATTCTACTTAGTGCATGATTTCATACTTAGGGTTTTATCGTTGGACTTAATCGGATGATTTTTTGGACAGACCAAATGATATCCGATTAATCTAAAATTTGAACCCCTACTTCAAGACACCCTAAGGGTCTGTCATAAATATTAACAAGTGATAATATGTAGATTATCATGTTGATTGAGATTAATTAAGGTCAGATTAATGTGCTGTGAACAGTACTCTATCACTGTACATCAAACATCAAAATTTTTGGCCCATGGGCCTGAAAAGTCCAAATGTGCTTGGGTCAATTGGAATAGTTATATAACACTTGAAAGATTAGCCCATTAATATTTCAGGTCCATTTTCATTGTAATTGGGCATAGGTAATCTTTCTAATCTTGATTTCTGATTTAGTGATTTCTTGTAATTTACCCAACTAGGGTAGAATTAGAAAATTCTACTGAATTAAATACATACCCAAATGCTCCAAAAATTGACATAGACAATATTAGGATACTTATTAAACTCTGTAATTTATTATATAATTTTCCACAGATGAATATATTTTCCACAGATTTTTCAATTCAAATAATAGAAATAGGATTATGAACTTAGTTCATATGTACTCCAAAATTCCAATCCAATTAACCATTAGAATGAATTTTGTTTAGCTCTAAAATTTTCAAGGTTAGATAAAACAATTATTGGTTTATTAGGTAATTTTTATAGATTTTTATATGATCTAATTTTTAGCCAAATATTTAACTAAACACACAACATAGGCAGTCAACACAGAACACAGCAGATGCACACAATGTTTCATTAATTTTGTTCAGGCCTTAGTTGAGGTAATTTTAGTATGGTAAGTTTATGATATTAAGATCACAACATTCTTAACATATGATCATAAGATATATTATGAAATTAAAATCATAACAAGGTGTAAAAATTGGGGAAATGGGTGATCAGGTCATTGGAACCTTGAAAGCTGCCACCTTTAATCCAATTTTGGACCTTATCATGATCCTCCATGCCAAATCGGTCAACATGCTCAACATATAACTTGTAGATCTATGTCGTGTGAAAACAAAAAGACCAAGATCATACAAATCTGACATCTAAAACATGAGTTATGAATTTTATGCTCAACTAGTGCAGATCTGGACACACAGATGATACATAAAATCATAACTATTTATCTACCTATGATAATGACATGAAACAACCTCTCAAAATTATCTAAGAGGCATATATACATGGTAAAAATATAATAAAAATGAAAACAATAACATCTGTACATGAAACAGCAACCCAAACAGGAATCATCAACCAAAACCGGGAAAGAACATACCTTTAACGGTTCAAGGGGAGGTCACTTGGAGTTTTCCCACTCAAAGTCCTTCAACCCTTGAAAGAAGAACATCTTGGAAGGCCAAGGAAGGATAGAGAGAGCTCAAAGAGTGGAGAAAAAGGTTGGGAGAAGGAGTGGAAAGGTGAGGGAATGGGTGGATTTTATAGAAGAAGGGTGGTTGGTTTGGTGATGTCATAGGTATAGGTACCATACGTAAAGAGGAATGGGTTGGCTTGGTGATGTCATAGAGGTTTGAGTGCTATACCTATAGAGGTATGGGTGTCATACCTATAGAGGTATGGGTGTCATACCTATAGAGGTATGGGTGCATACCTTGATAGATAGTATGGGTTGGGTTAGCTAAAAGAGGTATGGGTTGGGTTATCTCCAAACCCAAAAACTTAGGTTTAACCCTAAAGCAATTGGGTCAACCTTGAGAATTGTACTTTAGGTCCCAAAAGGGGTTAGGACGGTCCGAAAGGTTATCAAACACACAAAAGACACAAGAGGGACACGGTCCTAACATCTAACTATATATAATTAAATTGGACCAAACATGAACAACAAAAAATAATCGGGTGTGCCACATCCAAACAGGCATATCGAGCGCTAAAGGAGGCTAAGGTCTAGGCAACTCATACATACCCAGATACCATACATAAATACGCGGCAGAATAGCCGATTAAGCAACTCGATTTATGTCACGACAGAACCGAAATTAAAATCATCAGACAAAAACCTGGGTTTTACGTAATGCCCAGACTTTATATATATATATATGTATATATAATGTTTTTGAATTTTAAATTCACACGAGATGGATGAGATGTGAGAGGTCACCAAGGGGCTTGTTCATTATCCACCTGTGGTGCTCGGTGATGGTCTTAAGTATATGATTATTAGCTACACCCTATTGACCATATTACCTACGTGTCACTGTGAGCTATTATCTGGTCCAATTGTACAGTTGCTAGTGATTATGATTATGACTTAGGCCGTATTAGCCATTTGCTTATGTTTAGTGTGTTGTGGAGAAGTTGTTGTTTCATTTTAGTTTCTCATTGATGACTATTTTATCCATCTATTAGTATCGAGATTTTCCCCATTACTTATTTGGGATTCAGTGATTCTTGTTGCTGACACATTTTCTTATAATATGTAGGTGAGTAGGCTTGGCAATGGCAGGTGTCGCTAGGCAGATCACAAGGAATCTAGTGGATGCTGGGTCGACTTTTGGTGTTGTGGTCTTTTTGTTGTGTTGTGTTGTGTTGTGTTCTTGTGGGCTTTTGTTATTTCTAATATATTATGGCACACTTATGTTGATGTTTTGAGACTATGGATCATGTTATGATGTTGTGGCCATGTGGCCTTGATACTTTTGTTGTATGCCATGGTAGCATGTGCTTCATGATATGATACCATAACAGTTTGCTATCCTTGTTCACCTAACTATATTTCCTCTATTTTACAGACTAAATTTTCTGAGGTATGCAAGTCTAACTTATTTTGTGTAGGTTTCTCTAAGCCCCTGGAGTCCTGGAACTAATGATTAAATAATCAAGGTATGCAAAACCATGTTGTGGAGGTTCATGAAGCATAGAAGGAATATGGGTTTGAAGAACTTCTGTGATTTATAATTACAGGAGAAGGGCCAATGTGAAGACTAGACAAGCATAGAGTTTGATGAATGTGAAATCTGTGTTATATGTAATGTGAATGATTTGGAAATGTGGCATAATGCCATGGAGTTATTTTCGTGAATGTTAAGTGACATTATGAACAGTTCATAGACTATTCTTTGATTAAATGATAATTTTACAGGTTATGTAATTTTGCCATCATCCATGGAGTTATTTTTGTGAATTTTAAGTGATATTATAAAATGTTCAGAGAGTATTCTTTGATTAAATGATAATTTTATAGTTTATGTAATTTTGCCATCATCCTATTTACAGAATGTTAAGTGATATTATGAAAAGTTCAGAGACTATTATGTGATTAAATGATAATTTTACAGATTATATAATCTTGCCATCATCCTATTTACAGGGGAGAGTCTGCCAAATTTTCTCCCGAAACTTAGTCCTTTGTAAATTTGACTCATCTATGATGTCCTATTTTCATTAGCCAAGCCCTAGGTGCCTTGCATGCATTTGTTGTTTGTTGGACACCAACCTAGCAAACTCCTTTTAAATCAGCAGGTGGATCCCATGAAGGAGCCACGATCCCGAAATCATCATCATTTGCCGAACTCACTTTCATCAGAAGACACCAACCTAGCAAACTCCTTTTAAATCAGCAGGTGGAACCCATGAAGGAGCCAACCACAATCGTCGTAGGCAAAGACCAAAACCCATGTGGCTCTAATACCACTGTTGGGCCCTATAGGCCCACCAAAAGGACTTTCAATAGGTGTCACGGGCCTCTCTTAATCGAAAAGCTAGCTCAATGAATAAGACTTTCCAATTAGCCTATATATAAGTGACCAAAACCCTCTACAACCGATGTGGGATTAACCCAACAATGTTATCTATGCATTAGCTTCTCTCGGGTTCCATCTTTTGATGCCTTGAATGGTTAGGTCCTTCTTGTGTTGGTTCTCCATTTTAATGGGTTATGAATTATTATCCTAAAATTTATCAGTTTGATTTGATTCAGTCTGTAGGTTGAATCAATGTATTACAATTTTGGTATCAGAACCAATTCATGATCAATTAAGTTGGAAGTCTGTGGTGTGTGTTGCCCACATCCCAGTTGAATAGTTTGCAATGTATATTGGCAGGTACAAGCATTTGCTCGATTTTGTCCTTGTTTCTTTTTCTGTTCTCTCCCTTGTTGTTGCTGCTATTGCCACGTGCTCTGTAGGTTGCTGATTGTTGTTTTCCTAGCTGTGAGATCCATCAACTTAGTCCCACTTATAATACCTGCTGAGAAAAGATCATATTTATAAGTGAGGATGGATTATAAGTCTTTAACTTGGTTAACCACTTTTGAAGAGATGACTTAGCCTATTAGTTTTCACTTTGTGCTGGGTCATTACAAATGGTATCAGAGCAACCTGGTTTTGTATTAGATCGTGGGCTAAACTAGGAACGTTGGCTAAGGTTGCCAGTCACGGGCCAAAGAAGGACGTGTGTTGAGGCTAGCAACAGACAAAGTGTAGGAATTTCGGGGATAAAATTTCCTAAGGTGGGTAGATTGTGAGATCCCTCAACTTAGTCCTACATCTAGTAGCAAATAGGATAAAATCCTGTTTATAAGTGGGAATGGATTATAGATCTTTAACTTAGTTAACCACTTTTGAAGAAATGACTTAGCCCATTAACTTGTACTTTGGTCCGGGTCATTACAAATGGTATCAAAGCAACCTGGTTCCATGTTAGATAGTGGGCCGGATTTGGGGGTGGGCTAAGGCTGCCAGTTAAGATCTAGAGAAAGACGTGTGCTGAGGCTTGCAATAGGCCAAGTGCAGGAATTTTGGGGACGAAATTTCCTAGGGTGGGTGGATTGTGAGATCCCTCAACTTAGTCCCACATCTAATACCAACTGGGATAAGATCTTATTTATAAGTGAGAATTGATTATAGATCTTTCACTTGGTTAACCACTTTTGAAGAAATGACTTAGCCCAATATGTTGCACTTTGGGCTGGGTCGTTACAATATTTATAAGTGGGAATGGACTATAGATCTTTAACTTGGTTAACCACTTTTGAAGAGATGACTTAGACCATTAGTTTGCACTTTAGGCCAGGTTGTTACACTTGCAGTCGGTTGGGCAGTTCCGCGGGTAGCAATGTTGGGTTTTGGCTGGCCAGTGTTTGTGTGGACTCTAGTATTGTGTCAGAGGTAGTTTGGGCAAATGGCTTGTATTGGGAGCTTTGGCAGAGTGGTGACCACATTGTTGGTGCGTGCTCGAGTCGGGTGTTCCCACTTGCCAGCTCAAGATGCATTGGTAGAGCAGCAAGAGGAGCACCAGGACGACAAATGTGTCAATTCTCAGGAGGAGGAGATCCATTGCCTTAGTGAGGAACACGGCAGACATGAGAGAACATGAGACAGACCCAAGAGTATATCCAAGCTCTACTCAAGACGGTGTGAGAGATGGTGGTGGCTATGGCTCAAATGCAAAAGAGGTCGATGGAGGAGACGCCATCGGCTACTTCTATGCATGATAGAGTTCTGAGCCTGTAGGGTAGTTCACCATGCCTCCAGCTATTGGGTAGTGCACCACTACACCTCCAGGGATACCAGGTGGTCCAGTGATTCACTTGCAAGGACTAACAATGATGAGAGCTCCTACTCCGAGGTAAGGGAGAGAGCCGGGCGAGGCAATGAGACCAGTCACTTCAAGCGTTGTAAGAGCTTAGGGTGCAACGAGCACGTTGCCCATCCTGCACCAAAATGGGATGTGAATGCTTACTGAGGAAATGGAGGTAGTCTCTATATAGGAGGCACTGATCCAGAGGCCTTTCTTGTGTAGTTTGATGATGCTGAGGTTGTACTTGAGCACATGGGATGCCCTTCAGAGTTGTAGGTCCAAGCCATCGGTGGAGTGATCAGAGGATAGGGACGGATTTGGTGGATGTTTGCACTATCTTGTTCTTGAGGGAGCCACTGTACATAGAAGATAGCATTGGAGGAGTTCTGTGAGGTCTTCTATAACAAGTACTTCTCCATGGGGTGGTTGAGGAGAAGAAGATAGAGTTCGTAGCTCTGGAGTAGAGAGACATGATAGTGGCAAAGTATCATGCTAGATTCCTTGCCTTGGAGAGGTTTATGCCAGGAACCTTCCAGAAGAAGAGGCAGAGGGCAATGAAGTTCATGAGAGGACTTCGCTTGAGATTGTAATCTGCCACATCTATGTTCCACAGTGCCACACTAGAGGAGGTAGTAGCGAGAGCCCTCAAGGGTGAGGCTGCTCACCGTATTCATCATACGAGGAGATCTCAAGGGTGGTGTACTACCCCGCAGTCTGGGTAGAGGCATAGGGTCAGCCGCTAGGATTAGCAGGGGGATCATAGAGGCATCAGACTAATATGTGGTGGCCGTTCATGCAATGTAGGCCTAGGCGATGCAGTAGGTTCCCATCAAGGAACACGTACAAAAATATTAGAGAGATTAGCAATAGGGTGGTCAGGACTACCTAGTGTGTAAAAATCGTAACTCGAGTCAGGGTTTTATAATCTGAACCGGTCGGTGCGACCGTTATTTTTAGTCGAGTCAATTTCAGAACATGTGTACCGAGCCGAGGCCGGTCATGTGTTATGAACAATGAGAGTCATTTGTGCCCAAGTATATGATGATAACCTTACGAGATGACTCACGGGCAGTTTGGGTTGGTTATTAGTTATTAGTTATAGCCGAGGCCGGTTAGTAGTAGAAAGAGTTATTAGAATATATGAGAGTATGCCCATATTTTTATTTTACTATTAGATCATAGAATTATTTTTGGGCTAAATAACGCAATAGGATGAGTCACAGGCAGTTTGGGTTGGTTATTAGTTATATAGCATGTCATTGTGATGCTATGATGTGTATTATGTTTTATAGAAAATTTTCTTATTTTTCTGGATTTTTTAGACTTATTACGAGTTCGTATTATTTTTCTTGAGTTAGAGTCGAATCAAGTTTTAATTTTGAGATGACCACTTATTTTTCTCCTCAACCACTCGTTTTTCTCATGACCACTCATTTTTCTCCCTGACCACTTGTTTTCTTACCCCGACACCTTACGAGATGACTCCTAACCTTCTTCCTGACCACTCGTTTCCCCCACCCTCTTGATACCTATTTATTCCAAACCTTTGACGCTGTCACCATTTAGCCGCCACCATCCTCTTCACCCAACTCCCTTCTTCTTTTTCTCCCTTCCCTCTCCCCTACGATCCTCACTCGAGATGGCCATAACCTTGTCACTGTCGCCGCAAGACTGATGATCAGGTATAGAATTTTATACGATTTTATTTAATTAATAATTGTTTTATAATTTTATTGTGATGAAAATAGTGTGATTGTATGTAACGACCCGCTCGTTCTGAGCCACAAGCCAAGTGTTACTATATGAAACTAAGTGTCTCATAAATTAATTTTCTATTAGTTTTCACGATTTTTAAATGAACCCATGACATAAAACATAATATAACTAATGCTCGTAATAATCTAAGCCTCATGAACCAAACTATAATCCCACTGCCATGCAAAGAATCTAGAAGTATAATAACAATTAAGAAAAAATAATAGTCCAATAACATAGTCCTCCAGCTATCCTGACTCTACCCATCCTTCCATGCTCATACCCGCAGAGGCAATTGCACGTTAGTGATAAAAATACTTAGTCATATAATTACAAGAAACAAGTTAATATACTACACAACATCATTAATTACGTCATTTAGTGATTATGAGATTATGCCGAGCTCTTACTATGCTGGGAGGGTGGCCGCACATCTAGCTACAATCCCATGTATGTGTACACACGCTATGTGGCCCCACTACTTGTAGTTACTGATATTTGCCGTAGCACACCCTCTCGGTATCACAAGTACATAATGAGTTGTCTTGCGCCACTGCGCCCCATCAGTATTGGGGCATGTATTTAATCTTTCAAGAAGTTTAAGGGTGATGCCCCATGTATGACTGAGTCAATTCTTTGACCTCGGTTGAGCTTGGCGCATGGTGATTGAATCTAGACTCAAGCCGACCAAGGCTCCCAAATAAGAATATATAACATTTCGAGTAATTATACGGACATAGAATTGTGATGAGGCACCCGCAACTACAACAAACGATCCTAATATAAATGAAACTTCTTTAAAGCCTTCCCTTTACGAGCCAAATGTGCTCACAAACTATCAAGTTGATTTTCTTTACCATCAACATAACTCTCCTTTATTTAGAAGAATATGTGTAGAATTCAAGAAGTTACTACATTAAATTTTATATAAAAGAATGTAATCACACATAATTATATTAAACACCAATCATTTGTGTGATAACAAAAAGTCAAAAAAATTGACTATTGAGTTAAAGTGAATGAGTGTCAAATTGCACTCACGATGCCAAATTGCAAAAAATTTATTAAATAAAACTTATTTAAAATTATCTATAAATACCATTATACAGGTACTCTAAAGGTTATAATTGATAATTTACAGTATTGATTCTTAAGAATTAATTTAATTAAATATTATTTATGTTTCGTTTTAAGATTTATAAAACCCTAAATAAAATAACCTAATTATTTTTTTGGTGGGAATTTTCGTCCTCGAAATTATAATAGGGATAAGGAGAAAATTACTCATTCATATAACTTCTTTTTTATCCTAGCTTATGAATTTCTTCCCTTGTGCGTTAGTATACTTGTATTTAGCTCTATAGAAGTTATTTAAATATCTTCACATTTTCTTAAAGAAAATTTATTTAGAAAAATCATGATTTACAACTTTTTTTCTTGATTTAAGCATTGCCACTCATATGCATAGCTAAAGTGGGGCACACTGTTCCCTGACACTATCATCCATATCGCACAGGTGTCCCATACTACCTAAATAGCACCTCTGATTGTAAAGGCATTTATATACACTCATTAGTTTAAGTATCACGTGCACCTAGCATGACACATAAATGGCACACCCATAATTACTTACCATTTAAAACAATGAAAATTAATTCTATAAAAGAATGATGAATTTTTATATAAAAGAAACTTTTACCCTTGGGACAATGGACTCTTAGACTTTCAACATGGTAAGGATTGATTTCCATGGTTCTGTGGGAAACACAAGTCTAATACCACCTGTAATGACCTGCCCATTTTGAGCCACGAGCCAAGTGTTATTATATGATACTAATTGTCTCATAAATTAATTTTCTAGTAGCTTTCAAGATTTTTAAATAAACCCATGACATAAAATATAATATAATAAATGCTCGGAATAATCTAAGCTCCATGAACCGAAACAAAATTTGACTGTCATGCAAACAATCTAGAAGTATAATAACAAATAAGAAAAAATAATAGTCAAATAACAAAGTCCTCCAATTTTCCCGACTCTACCCGTCCTTCAATGCTCATACCTGTGGAGGCAATTCCGAGTTAGTGATAAAAACACTAAGTTATATAATTACAAGAAACAAGTTAATATATTCCACAACATCACTAATTACGTCTTTTAGTGATTATGAGACTACGCAGTGCTCTTACTATGCTAGTAGGGTGGCCGACCATTCAGCTACATTCCCATTGTAGTTACTGATTTTGCCATTGGCTCGCCCTCTCAGTATTACTGGTACATAATGAGTTGTCCTACGCCACTGCGCCCTGTCACCCCTTTGGCATGGGGGCAGGTATTTAATCTTTCAAGAAGTTTAAGGGTGCTGCCCTATATCAAACTGAGTCAATTCTTTGACCCCGGTAGCGGTGCATGGTAATCGAATGTGAGCTTAGGCTAACCAAGGCTCCCAAATAGGAATATATAACATTTTGAGTAATTATACAAACCTAAAATTGTTATAAGGCCCTCAACTACGACACATGATCCTTATATGAATGAAACTTCTCTAAAGTCTTCTATTTGTGAGCCAAATGTGTTCACAATCTATCAAGTTGATGTTTTTTTACCATCGACAGAGTTCTCCTTTGTATAGAAGAATATGTGTGAAATTCAAGAAGTTATTGCACTAAATTTTATAGAAAGAGAATGTAATCACAAATAACTATATTAAACACAGACAATTTGTATGATAATGAAAAGTAGAAAAAACTGACTATTAAGTTGAAGTGAATGAGTGTCAAACCAGACTCATGATTCCAAGTCCCAAAAATTTAATAAATAAAACTTATTTAAAATTATCCATAAATACCATTTAACTGGTACTCTAAAGGTTATAATTGATAATTTATGATATTGATTCTTAAGAATTAATTTAATTAAATATTACTTATTCTTTGCTTCCAAGATTTACAAAACCCTAAATAAAATAACCTAATTATTTTATTTTTTGGGTTTTACAGTGTAAATAGGTAGTAGTTTAAATTTAAATGTATGATTAACGGGTGATAATAGTGAATTAGAGTTTGAATTTAAATGCATGTAAATAGATGTTGTCTTCTATGGATTGATGAGGAGTGTAGCATTCATTCATTATACTGGGCGTTAGTATTTAGTCTTGTTGTGTAGGTATAGAGTAGGAGCTTGCCGCCTAGACAAGATGACACGCTTGGAGCTTTTACTAGGTCCATTAGGACTCATTTCCTATTTTACGCTCTATTCTATTGTGTATTGTGTTAATACTTGCACAACGAGTTAAGCAGTGTTTTATCGGATCCCACTTAACCCAGGTCATTTAATCAACCAATTTCCTGGACTAGTAACCCTTGAGGATGAGATCCCTCAAGTATGTTTTCAAAACAAGATCTACCACAAGTTGCCTTCGGGCCTATTATATAAATCCCTTCTCAGGCCTATCTATATAGATTTAAAAAGTTTTAAGTGAGACGAAAGATGGGAAAACCGACTTACACATACCATGAGCAGATGCATGTCAGTCAAAGCGGGCTCTGGATTAGTGAGCGGGCTGTTCCAATCCCGAGGGATCTTGACAACTCTACGTTTGAGTTCCTCACAACCGAAGAATGTAGAGGTTTACGGGTACTATTTAGTAAAGTGCATGTCCAGACTTGTGGTTCAAAGGGTACTTAAGGTGACTGCCTGAGAGTACTCGGTCTTTGTGCTCAAGGCTAGGAGAATTATGGAGGAATTGAGAGGGCTTAAGATATAGTAGTAGTCTCGAGGGACAAGAAAATGAAATGAGAAAATGTTGAGAGAGAGACATCAGTAGTAGCAGAGCACTCAGTTAAGGATGCTACCAGGTTTGCAGCCCAGTGGCTCCTCAGTAGGTGCCTTTCAAATTGTTCACGAAAAGTATATGAATGTTTTCCTTCATATGAGAGTTTGCTCTCATAGCCATTATGATATTAGTTATATTTTTGGACCAAAAAACTCGTTACTAACATATTTTTATAATATATGTAGGTGATGATCATGAGTAGGATGAGCCAACCTAGTTGGAGAAGCAATGGTGTCTCTTGTATACACACATGTCAAATGATAATATGTTTAATATTTTGAGGTGATCTAATGAATGCAATACATAACGATGTGGTGTGATATGATATATGCTGTAGTAGAAAGATTGCTAACAATGACATCTTAATAAATATGTTTAGACGTTGAATAGGTATAACAAATAAGTCAAGACTCAGAATTGATGAGAAATCTGAATGAATGCACAGGTGGGAGTGATTATACAACAGATTAGAAAGTTGTGTGAATGAAAATGTATGATATATATATACACGTATACATGTTGATTTGATAGAGTGGCCTTTAATTGCGCTTTTAGGGGAGACTCGATCCGTCTTATTTTAAGAATCTTATCGATTTTTATCGTAATTATTTGGTATGTGAATTGGTTGACAAGTCATATATGTAGTAGCATGCTAGGTTTATTTTTGTGCATTCATTCATGCATAGCGATTGATATCTTCCATCTTGAGACGCCGAGAGTAGATCCGTAGGAGTTGGGTTCAGGTTAGCCGGCCTAACTGGGACTAGTGACATTCCGGTTCGGTTCCTGAGCATGAACCGGATTTGGGGTGTTACTGTTTTTGGTGCAAAGCAAACTCTTGGTTGATTAAGTTAGAATATATTTTCATACATGATGTGTGTGCCATGATTACTCCAAGTCTAGCTGGTAGGTATATATTTCAGTCCTTGTTGTCTTTGATTTATAGATTTCTCACCCATGGGTAGTGTGGCAGTATTTTTAGGATTGGATCAGTGAGTTTGAGTATTCATGGTAAGAACTCGAAGTACTCAGAACAGGGCTCCATCGTTCCTTCACCCAGACAAGCTAGCCCTACTCATGTTCACAGCGAGACAGTGTCTAGCTGATCTAGAGCCGCATTGTTGCCAGGAAATCCCAGTGAGCCAAGCTTAGTAAGCCGCCATAGCGGGAGCCAACATAGTGGAAGCTGCTGCAGTGTTAGAAACCGTTAGACCGAAACGGAGGCTGCCATTGCAAGGTTGGCAAAGGTACAAATACAGATGCAATAGAGTTAGGAGGAATTTTGAATAGTGCTACGACAAATAGCTCTCGTAGTAGCATGAACAGAGAAGAAATTAGTTGTGGATGATGTGGCACGAGAGGAGACTACAGTCCCCATGGACCCTCTGTTGTCGCCTCCTCCTCCATTGCTACATCAGGGGACCACTCCTACAACAATTCCACCAGTCATCCCACTTTAAGTAGGAAGGGGTAAAGAGGGTAGAGAATCTGGAGGAAATGACAGTGGATAGATTGGTGCCCCAGGGTTTGATAATACTCCAGTAGGGGCAACATTGTCATTTCTGCAATTCGAGATTAGAGAAGGATCAAACAAATTGGCACGTAATAGAAATCCCAGATTGTGGCAATATGAGATCTTCGTGAAGAATGGAGGATGCCCATTCATAGGAAAACTAGATGCAGAAGAAGCTTTTTGTGGATTTCATCGACCGATGGCATATTAGGAAGTATGGCATGTCTGATGGAACACTATGTACGGATTATTGCGTGAGCGTTACACGATGAGGCTAGAATATGGTGGGATTCAGACATGGCCTTCACATTTACAGGCAAGCAACCTCAGAATGTGATATGGTACGAAATAAAAGTTGAGTTTGATGGAAAATATTTTCCTTCTAATTTAAGGAAGAGGAAGGAAAGTGAGTTTCAAACACTAAGATAGGGACCTATGAGTGTGGCACAGTATGTGGCCCAATTTTGAACATTGGAAAGATTTGCACCGGATTTAGTACCGACGGAACAACAAAGAGTCGAACACTTTTATGAAGGTTTACACTATGAGATTCGTCTAGCACTGATTGACAAGAGATTTGACACTTTAGGGGATGTGGTGTGAGCCGCAAGCGAAGCTGAGTGAAACTTGGCTACCTGACCCCGCAGAGACTATGATGATAGACAATAGCACCCTCAACAATATCAATTGGATCAGGGGACACAACAAAGATGCCAGATAGATGCTCCAACTATAATGAGAGTGATTGATATACAAGTTCAATAGAATAGACACCCAACATGTAAGAACTGTGGATGCCATCATATAGGAATATGTAGAGTGGGTACCGATGCATGCTTTAGATGTGGTCAACCAAGACATAGGGCAATAGAATAATTGACTGCTTAGAGCCAACAACCAGCCCTTTCGGCACCGCCACAGTGACTAATGCTTCCAGCTATCCCATTGCAATAGTAAAGAGGCCAACTGAACCAAGGGTAGGGATAGAGAAACAGTAGTAAGCAGTCTCCAAGACAGCAACAAAGGGGTTTGAATGAGAGAGGAATAATGGCTGCCATGACAGGACACGAATAGACAGCTTTGGATTAGAGAGGAATACAGATAACACCACCAGTAGACCCGTCCACTTTAGTACCACCATGGGCAATGAGGATGGACACACTACAATCGGAGAAGCACTGGAGGATACGGTAGACGTGACAGGTATTCACGCATCCTGCTTCAGATTTCATATTTAGTGGACAGCTATGAGAGTAAAGCATCCTTGATTTAAAATTTCGAGGATGAAATTTTTATGAGGGATTGTAAAACCCGTGACTCGACTCAGGGTTTTATAGTCTGAACCGGTCGGTTTGACCGTTATTTTCAATCGTCAATTTTAGAACACACATATCGAGCCAAGGCCAGTCATGTGTTATAAGTCATGAGAGCTCATGTGTGCTCATGTATATGATGATAACGTCAATAAGATAGCAGTAGAATGATTTATCAGAACATATGAGAGTATGCCTAGATTTTTATTTTAGTATTAGATCGTAGAATTATTTTTATACCGAATAACGAATTAGGGCATGTTACGGGCAGCTTGGGTAGGTTATTAGTTATAGATCATGTCATTGTAATATTATGGTGTGCATTATGTTTTATGGGATTTCTCCCTAATTTTCTAGATTTTTTAGAATTATTACGAGTTAGTATTATTTTTCTTGAGTCGGAGTCGAGTCATACTTTATTTATGAGATGACCACTCATTTTTATCCCTGACCACTAGTTTTCTTTGCCCAACATCTTACGAGATGACTCCTAACCTTCTTCCCAACCACTCATTTTGCACCCCCACCCCCCCCCCCGATACCTATTTATTCTAAACCTTCGACGCTGTCAACATTTAGCCGTCACCATCCTCTTCACCCAACTCCCTTCTCATTTTTCTCCCTTCCCTCTCCCCTATGATCCTCACTCGAGCCGGCCACAACCTTGTTGTCGTCGCTGTATGACTGTCGATTAGGTATAAAATTTTACAATGAACTATTTTATGATTTTATTGTGATGCAAGTGGTGTGATTGTAAATAGGTTTTGGTTTAAATTTAAATGCATGTTAACAAATGATAATAGTGAATTAGAGTTTGAATTTAAATGCATGTAAATATATGTTATCTTGTATGGATTGATGAGGAGTGTAGCATTCATGCATTATACTGGGCTTAGTATTTAGTCTTGTTGTGTAGGTATGGAGTAGGAGCTCACCCCCTAGCGCGAGGACACGCTCGGACCTTCTACTAGGTTCGTTAGGACTCGTCTCCTATTTTACACTCTATTCTATTGTGTATTGTGTTATTACATGCAGGACGAGTTAAGTGGTATTTTATCAGATCCCACTTAACCCGGGCCATTTAATCAACCGGTTTTTAGATTAGTAACCCTCAAGGATGAGATCCCTTGAGTATGTTTTCGAAAACAAGATCTACCACAAGTTGCCTTCAGGCCTATTATATAAATCTCTTCCTAGGCCTATCTATATAGTTTTATCGAGTTTTAAGTGAGACGAAAGATGGGAAAACCGACTTGCACATACAATGAGCGGTTGCATGTGTCAGTCAAAGCAGGCTCTGGATTAGTGAGCGGGCCGTTCTAATCTCGAGGGATCCTAACAACTCTGCGTTTGAGTTCCTCACACTCGGAGAACGTAGAGGTCAACGAGTACTGTTTAGTAAAGTGCATCTCCAGACTTGTAGTTCAAAGGGTACGAAAGGCGACTGCCTATGTAAAACCCCAATTTTTTATCCTTATGATCTTATTATATTTACGAGGACGAAAATTCCCAAGTTGGGGAGATTGTAAAATCCCAAAAATAACTAGGCTATTTTATTATGGGTTTTATAAATCTTAGAACGAATCATAAATATTATTTAATTTAATTAATTCTTAAGAATCAATATCATAAATTATCAATTATTACCTTCAGTGTATCGGTACGATGGCATTTTTGGATGGTTTTAAAAAATATTTATTGATTGAATTTTTGGGATTGGGAGTTGTGAGTGCAATTTGACACCCATTCGTATTAACTTAATAGTCAGTTTTTGACTTTTTGTTATCACACTAATGGTTGGTATTTAATATAGTTATGTGTGATTATTTTCTTTTTTGTAAAATTTAATATAGTGACTTCTTGAATTCCAGACATATTCATCTATATAGAGGAGAATTCTATTGATGCTAAATAAAACATCATTGTGATAGTTTGTCAGCACATTTGGCTCACAAAGCGAAGACTTACGAGAAGTTTTATTTATATCAGGATCGCATGCTGTAGTTGCGGGTGCCTCATCAAAATTCCAGGTTCATATAATTACTCAAAATGTTATATATTCCTATTTGGAAGCCTTAGTCAGCCTGAGCCCACATTCGACCACCATGACCCGAGTGCAATCCGGGTCTAACAATTGACTTGGTCTGACACGGGGCTACACCCTTAAAATTCTTGAAAGATTAAATACCTACCCCCATGCCGAAAGGGGTGACAGGGTGCATTGGTGCAAAACGACTCATTATGCACTTGTGATATTGAGAGGGTGAGTCAATGGGATTGTAGTAGTGTGTCAGTAACTACAGCTCGTAGGCCACGTAGCGTGTGTTCGCATACTTGGGATTGTAGCTGGATGGGGTGGCCACCCCTCCCACCATAGTAAGAGCTTGACATAGGCTCATATTCTCTAAAAGGTGTAATTAATGATGTGGAATATATTAACTTGTTTCTTGTAATTATATGACTTAGTGTTTTTATAACTAACACAGAATTGCCTCCACATGTGTGAGCATGGAAGGATGGGTAGAGTCGGGACAGCTGGAGGACTCTGTTATTAGACTTTTATTTTTTTTTGTTATTATACTTCTAGATTGTTTGCATGGTAGTGGGATTTTGGTTCGTTTCATGGTGCTAGATTATTCCGAACATTTGTTATATCAAATTTTATGTCATGGGTTTATTTAAAATATTGAAAATTAATAGAAAATTAATTTATGAGACACTTAGTTTCATATAGTAACACTTGGCTCGTGGCTTAGAACGGGCAGGTCGTTACAACCTGAGAGTACTCGATCTTCGTGCTCAAGACTAGGAGAATTATGGAAGAAAGGAGAGGGCTTAGGATATATTAGTAGTCCCGAGGGACTAGAAAATGAAATAAGAAACTGTTGAGTGAGGCATCAGCAATAGTAGAGCAGTCAGTTTAGGATGCTATCAGGTCTGTATCCCAGTGGCTCATCAGTAGGTGCCCTTTAGAGAGTTCACAAGAAGTATATGAATGTTTTCCTTCATATGAGAGTCTTTTATCATAGCAAGTTTGATATTAGTTATATTTTTGGACCAGTAACACTTGTTACTGACGTGTTTTTTATAATATATGTAAGTGATGATCATGAGTAAGATGAGTCAACCTGGATGAAGGAGTAGTGACGTCTCTTGCATACACACATGTCAGATGATAGCATGTTTAATATTTTGAGGATGGTGTAATGAAATGCAATACATGATGATGTGGTGTGATATGATGTATGTTGAAGTAGAAAGATTGCTAATGATGACATGTTAATAAATATGTTTAGACATTGAAAAAGTACAAGTAAGTCAAGACCTAGAATTGATGAGAAATGTATTTAGAATGCACAAGTGGGTCGAGACCCAAGCTTGAGAATGATTATAGAGCAGGTTAGAAAGTTGTATGAATGAATATATATATATAGATATATATATATATATATATATATGATTTGACAAGGTGACCCTTAATTGCACTTTTAGGGGAGACTTAGACTGTCTTATTTTACAAATCTTATAGATTTTTATCGTAATTATTTGGTATGTGAATTGGTTGACATGTCATCCATGTAGTAGCATGTTAGGTTTATTTTTGTGCATTCATCCATGCATAGCGATTGACATCTTCCATCCTGAGAAGTCGAGAGTAGATCTGCAGGAATTGGGCTCGGGTTGGCCGATCTAACTTGGACCAGTGACATTCCGGTTCGGTTCCCAAGCATGAACCAAATTTGGGGTGTTACAGAGAGTGCCCAGAGGAGGTATTCAGTTCGGTACATGTGGGGGTATTGGTGCATGCTTTGATTGTGGTGAGCTGGGCTACCAAGTAGTTGAGTGCGTTGAGCTCCCCAGTAGCAGTCATACCAGCAATAGTAATATCAGGCTAGACCCTATGTAACATACCACGCCTGGTTCATCTTTGATCCAAACTAAAATGTTGTATTATTTAATATTGCTATCTCTTAACTTAATTACATGAAAGATCATGCCTACAAAACCCCTTAGGATCCAAATCTACTTTGTGTTTTGGATGGAAGACAACCACTACCCACAACAGCAACAAGCAAAAAAAACAAAGGAAATATAAACATTGTTCAAAATATTATAAATTATTAGAAATATAAGTTCATGAAACATGAGGTTATTACTTCAGTATACTAAGCAAAGGGTAAATATTTTTGATGATCAAAATAAAATGGGAAAGCAACATAAAAGAGGAGCACAACAATGTGACAAGAGTATATGTATGTGTGAAGACTTTAGTATATGTATCTGCCAGCGACACTCTAGGCACACCACCTACATAAATATTTAAAAGAAAAAAACATCAATAACAAGTTATGCAACAAGTTACTAGTCCACAAAATAAAATACATAAAATATCAAACTAGCATAGGAACTCAGTAGTTTATATTAAAGTAAAACAAGAAGGGAATAGTACACCACAAGAAGAATCACATAAGACCCAAAGGACATTACACCGGTGTGCGACCCACAATTGATCGGGCAACTCCTTTTCTCTCCTCTCCAATTCCACCATTCTACTCTCCTTTGAGCTTTGAAGGCAAGCCAAGTACACCACGGTCATGACAAACGCCGCAGAATACGGTGCACGTCACCCTTATACCTCTTCGAGTGTGAGAAGCTTGTAGACGTAGGGATGAAAATGATGCAGCAAGAAGAGAAAGTAGAGCGCTACATCGATCCCATCGACAACAAAACAATTGGATTCTTTAACACGTCACAACCTAGGACTTACCCGAAATAATCTACAACAATCTCCCCACTCACAAAATCTCAAAAATATAATATAATAATAATAGGCTTAGGTAGGGAATAATAATATTAATAGGCTTCCGAAAAGAAGGCAACTTGCGATGGAGCTTTTGATTTTTGGAAAACAACTCAAAGGATCTCATCTTGAAGGGTTATTAAACATGAAATCTAAATGACCTAAATTAAGTGGGTTGCAATAAAACCAACCCTTAACTCGTCCTAGGATATAAACAACCCACACATTAGATAAGTGTAAAATAAGAAATGAATCCTAAATGGATCTAGTCTCCAAACTACAAGCAATCTACTGGTGTGCTTGAACCACGCTACCTATAAATGACCTAACTCAACATCTAAGACAATATATATAATGCATGCATGAGAATGCATGACCAGATCAAGAGTTATAAATAGATAAATTTACAATAGATAAATAAATAAATATATATATGCAGATTAATTTATATCGATTTTATAAATGATTTATAGATTATATAAATGAAAAAAAAAATAGCAAAACAATAGTGGAAGAGTTACCAAAATAAAAGATTTAACGAGACTGTAGGTATACAAGATCAAGGTTCCAAATCCAGTCAAAAGTTATATACTTTTGTCTAATGTCTAAAAAAAGAAGATGATTAAATAACAACATACTCAAAAGAATAATGACTCACCATAGATTCGACGAGGGAAATATGAACCTCAAAGTATAGTTGACGTATGGGTACCTTGACATACAACCAACTTTGACGGCAAATTTGAGCGAAATCCAACAAATGACAATGTTGGAAAAACTCAACAAAAGGTGGAAGCATGATAGTGATACGATTTGAATTCAGGGTAGAAAGATGTGTTTATAAAGACACGACCCACCTTGTGGTATGGTATATTAATGTGACATAACTTATTACATCTTCATGGCTCTAATTAAATTGTACTTACACAATTTTTATGATTTTTATAACGGTACAACACTAAACAAATTTTGGAATGAGTATGAAGTTAAACTGGTCACAAACATAAAGTAGAAGACTATTAGAAAGTGGAGTGACAACAAGCAAAATGTCATATTAAAAATCCCCCCTCCCCCCTCCCCCAAAGTGACTCCTCTAACATGTAACCGACCCTATTAACTACTTCTAGAATACAACACATGCTAAACAAAACCACACCAACAGGCATCCACATAAGCCAAAGTGTAAAGACCCGGAAATAATAATAATAATAATAAATACGTTCGTCGCGGTGGGATCAAATGTTGGAAAATTTAATTTTTTTTCCATGCAAATTATTTACCGTCAACCTGTTAACTATGAATTATCCGGTTAAGTGAAAAGTATTTTAACTCATTAATTATTGTTTAATCGGTCAAGCGGAATCAAACCGTTTAAACAATAAAGTGAATCATATCGATTACCCAGTTACTCAATTAAGTGAAATATGGGTGAAGTAAGTTTTGACAAACCCTAGCCTTCATGAATTATATAAACAGAAGGGGAGGGCGTCATCCACATAATTTTCTCTTCAGACAGATGCCGGCTTCCTCCTTCGCTCAGGTAATTCTTCTTCCTTTCCTTTCTTTTTCTTTTGTTGCATGCATACACATGTTACATAAATCATAAACATGATAAACATAAGAATTAAATGAGAAATCAACAAGGGAAGAAAAAAACCAGGAGGATGTCCTGTTGTTTTCCAGCAGCAACCACGCCATGTTTCCTTCCATGGTGCGGGGTTGACGTGCTGGAGGTGGGAATTGCTCCCGACAGTGATGCTGGGGATGGAGTCACCTTGGAGGGCCAAAACAGACCGTTGAGGAGGCACGCAGGTCTAAAATCCAAGGGGAGAACAGGTTGGTGTCGGTGTGGTGGTGCAGCCATGCTGGTCGGGGGCGCCGCCGTGGTGGTGCTAGAGGGTCATCGTCATGGTGGTGCTAGAGGGTTGTCGTCATGGTGGTGCAAGGGGAGCCGCCATGGGTCTTGTCGGATGCTGTTTATGTGGCCGACTAGGGTAGTCGCCATGGGTCATGGGCTGATTATGTGACCGACATGGAGTCACCATGGTCAGGTCGGGGTTGCTGATTGGGTGGCCGGAATGGGGTCGGCAAGGACTGGTTGAGGGTTGCCATGTGGTGGCCAAGTTGGAGACGCCATAGTAGCGAATGGAGGCCGCCACGTTACTGGTTGGTCGCCATGCATGGTGAAAATACTGGCTTTCGCTGGTTGACTACAATAAAGCTGGGAGCTTTAGGGTCGTTAAATGAATTGTTAAAGTAGAATGGCAATCAGGTAAATATGGGAGAATTCGATGCGGTTGAGTTAGAATATAAGGTAAATACAAAAGAATTTACTCAGTCCGACACGGGGTCATATTATGTGCGTAAATTGTGTAATGCATCGACATTGTTTTCGAGTAGTGATAGCCGCCCCATAAAAAGGCTACGGACGGGGTGAGTGAGGCACAACGATTCCTCCATCGCACTGGAGTGCAGTGATAGCCTCATCATAAAAAGGCTACGGCCGGGGTGTGTGAGGCACTGGTACTAGAATTAGTAGTGAGAGCTTCCCCACAAATGGGGCATAGCAATCACCTGAGTGCAGTGATAGCCTCCCCATAAAAAGGCTATGGCCGAGGTGTGTGAGGCACTGGCACTAGAATTGATACTGAGAGCTTCCCCACAAATGGGGCGTAGCAATCACCTGAGTGCAATGATAGCTTCCCCACAAAAAAGCTACGGCCGGGGTGTGCGAGGCACTGGCACTAGAGATGGTAGTGGTAGCCTCCCCACAAAAGGGCTACGGTCGGGGTGTGCGGATCACAGCGGATACCTCCTTCGCATTGTTTTCGAGTATAGTGGAATTGCTCCACCGTATATTAAAATGAACATAGGGAAATAGTGGAAACAACCAGAGCATGGAGCAAAATAAATATGGGGACTCCCTTTTTATTTATTTGAGAAATAAGTGTGGCTATTGGAAAATGGTCCAAGACTGTGGGATCTTTATATATGTATTTGTTAGAAATGCTAGATATATTTGCTAAATTGTGAGTAACACCTAGCCAGTTAGGCCCACAATGTTGTGAAGAATGGCGGGTTGTTACACAAAGCCTTCCAGACCAAGGCATGCGCAACACCAGCTTTCCTTGAATTGAGAGCCAAAAGCCAAGCCAACTAAATCAAACGAAAAGGCAAATTGAATCAAACCAAAGGCCAAACCAAACCGAACAACAAATAAAATCCTAAGTTAAAGGGCGTGGATTTTACAATCTCACCTCATTAAAAAAATTTTGTCCTCGAAATTTTACCAAGAACCAAGAACAACACTCAAAACACATAACACACCACATGACAAGCAACAAAGGAAATACCTCAACACAAAGCCAAAACCTCAAACAAGCCGGGATGACTCTTCCACAAATCATCCTCCAACTCTCTAGTGGACTTTTCCTTGACACCTCTACAACCCCACTGTACCCGAACCAATTTTACTATGTTATTGTAAAGCTTCTTTCACTGACGATCAAGAATACGCAATGCTTGTTCCTTATATGACAAGTATGGGTACAACTCAATCTCCTTATCTTATAATATGAGATGGATATGAAATATACCTCATGAGCATGGAAATATGGAATACTGGATGAACTGCTGACAAATGTGGAGGCAGAGCCAACTCATAAATTACCTCAACTTCAAAATAGGAAGTGGTCCAATATACCTCTGTATATGAAGGAGTATGGTTCATTTTGACAAATTCCTACCTCTATATCTATCTCTAAGATATTTGAATATTTCAAACATCCATGGACATGCACGAGAGAAATGCTATTTGCACTCTGACTAAGGCTAAGCTTTCCTTTCTTTCAAAATCTCATGTTTCCTTTTGAAGGTGACACCTTAAGGAATAGACGGAGCCGCTTTTAGTCTCTTGCTTATCTAAGCCATAACTTCTTGAGATTGTTGAACCATATCTTGTCCAACCACTTTAGGTTCACTACCCTCAATCTAACAAGACAGTGATTTGAATGATCTTCCATACAATGCCTCAAATGCTGTCATACTAATGTTTGCCTGGTAACTATTGTTGTAAGAAAACTCTACCAAAGGTAGGTATTCCTCCCAACTACATCAAAATCTAACATGCACGCTCCAAGTAAATCATTTAAAGTTTGAATAGTATGTTCAGAATGTCTATTAGTTTGTGGATGAAAAGTAGTATTGAAAGACAATTGAGTACTTCATGCTTCTTAAAATGCTTCCCAAAATTTAAAAGTAAATCTCGAATCACGATTCAACACTATCTTTCATGGTACTCCATGATACCTCACAATCACTAAGATATATAACCTTGCAAATTTCACTAGTGTGAAGTCCATCCTAATTAAAATAAAATGAGTAAATTTGGTCAATCTATCGATAATTACCCAAAGAGCATCATGGTGATTTCTAGTCTTTGGTAAGCTATAACAAAATCATAAGCAATACATTCCCACTTCCATTCGGGAATTGCTACTAGTTGCAAAATACCTCTCGGCCTCATGTTCTTTGCTTTAAACTGTTCACAAGTTAGACACTTTTGTACAAAATCAATCACATCTTTCTTCATACATGACCACCAATATGTTCTTTTTAGATCATGATACTTCTTTGTGGCTCCAGGATGCACAACACTTCTAGAAGCATGCGCTTTGAAAAGGATATCACTATACATATTAGGAAAATCTGGAACTTGAGGAACATAGAGTCGATTAGTCAATAGAAATAACACATCATCACTCTTAAAAATCCTGGATAAGCTTGCATAGAGATCCATTGATTTGACAACACATCTGTTTCTTATACTAACCTGACACTACTAATTACACTAGATCATATTGTCAATTAAGCTGTCATGTTTACAATATCTCAATCTATGATCTAGGTTAGATAACGACCCAAAGCTCTATAGAGGTTGTGTGGTGTTTCTTGCAAGTCTGATTGCCATGATAGAGTAGAGGATGCCAATGTGGGCAGAGATCCCAATTGTTTGTGATTTTACTACTTTGTTTTGGGATGAGGTGCCAAATTTGCCACCAGCCATAGAGCCGGAGTTCACCATTGACTTTGTTCTAGATAAGACACCAATTTCTAGAGCACCTAATCACATGGCTTTATTTGAGATTGGGGACCTCAAGGAGCAGTTGCAGGAGTTGTTGGATCAGTTGACCTCTTACACTAGGATGCTCCTATTCTCTTCATCAAAAAGAAGGATGACAGTCTATGGTTGTGCATTGATTATATAACGCTCAACTAGTTGACTGTGAAAAATAGATGCCCCTTGCCTAGGATTGATGATCTGTTTGGCTTGTTAGGTAGAACCTCCATGTTTTCAAAGATTGATCTTTGATCAGGTTATCACCAACTTAGGATCGAATAGGAGGATGTATAGAAGATAACCTTTTGGACGAGATATAGTCATTATGAGTTCCTTGTCATGCACTTTGGCTTCACAAACGCCCCAATAGCGTTCATGGTTATCATAAGCCAAGTGTTTAGGCTTATCTATATCAGTCTTTAATTGTTTTCATTGACGACATTCCAATATGCTCAAGGTCTTGGGAGGAGCATGAGATGCACTTGCAGTAGCCTTACAGACTTTGTGAGAGCACCAGTTGTACGCCAAGCTATCCAACTGCGACTTTTGGATCTATGAGGTTGTATTCCTTGGCTACATGGTGTTGTCGTCAAGTATATCAGTGGATCTAGACAAGGTTGAGATAGTCCTCAAATGGGAGAGACTTGGTTCAACAACAAATATTTAGAGTTTCTTGGGTCTTGCAGGCTACTATTGATAGTTCATTCAGGATTTCTCCTTGATAGTAGCTCCTCTCACATAGCTAACTAGAAAGGATGAATGCTTCGTGTGTAGACTAGTGCTTGCAAGCACAACTTTGAGACATTGAAAGACTAGCCTCACTTCAAGACCCGTCCTAAGTCTTCTAGATGACCATGATGGCTTCGTGGTGTACAATGATATGTAGGATGTCAGGCTTGGCTATGTGCTAATGTAGTGAGGTAGAGTGATAGTGTACGCATCCTGGAAGTTGAAAGTCCATGAGCATAATTATCTGACACATGATTTATAGTTGGCAGCAGTGGTCTTTTCTCTACGGATTTTG
>JAURVB010003950.1:0-60367 GCA_033002965.1 Piper betle
ATAACAAGTAATTCATTCACGCAAACACATCAAAATTATCATTTACATAACAATAACACACCATCATTATACATACGTTACATGCGACAGGTACATGTGTGCGCGGTTCCGTGCTGCTCCTCCGCAGTCCCGACAGCTTTCATCGTTCGCATTCCTCACCTACATATATATAGAAAAATCGTCAGTAACGAGTGTTACCGGCCCGAAAAATAACTAATATCAATCTGGCACAGGAGAGCAAACTCTCCTGTTGAATCAAAACCATATACTTCCTCAAGAACTCTCATCAGGGCACATACGGGAGCCGTCGCCGTCGGGCCGTCGCCCTCGGGTCGACAGCGTCCCCTTTCTTTCTCATTCTCATACCTGGGCCATTTCTCTATCGCTTCTCGCATCAAATTTCATTCCTTACCGCCCTCTGCACCTTCCATATTACTCCTGGCCTTGAGCACAAAGGCCGAGCACTCTCAGGCAGTCGCCTTCAGTACCCTTTGAACCACAAGTCTAGACATGTGCTGCATTGCAGTACCCGTAAACCTCCACACTTCTCCGGGTTTGAGGAACTCAAAGGTGGAGTTGTCCGGATCCTTCGGGAACGAAGTGGGTTCTCCCCAGCTCCAGAGCCCGCTCTTCCGAGCACACACCCTATCTGAAGACGTGGCTGCAAGTACCCCTCATCCCATCTCTCATCGAAAATACAAAAACTATACATATATAGGCCTGGGTTGGGATTTATACAATAGGCCCGAAGGCATCGTGAGCTGGATCTGAAGTTCGAAAACAAACTCGAGGGATCTCATCTTCGCGGGTTATTAATCCGAAATAAAACTGTTGGCTAAATTGCCCGAGTTAAGTGGGATCCGATAAAACGCCACTTAACTTGTCCTGCACATGATAAATCAAATATACAATAGAGTAGCGTAAAACAGAGAACGAGTCCTAAACGGACCTGGTAGAAGCTCCAAACGGATCCACGCGCCTAGGCGGCGAGCTCCTACACCGTACCTACACAATCAGGCTAAAAACTAACGCCCGCATGATGAATCACACATCCTATAGCAAGTACACACAATCAACACAATCACTCACCAATCAACACACATTAACCTATATCAATTCTAGCAAGTCTACTTAGGCTAGTTTGCATTAGATCATGATCATCGCCTAGTTACCCTAATTAATTTCTTAGCCTCCATTTTTAACACCACTCAATCAAACAAATTTCATATTTTATCCTTAATCAAATCTACATTTATATATATTATTATAACACACACACAAATCCTGCCATGCAATTCTAATAATTAACATTTTTCAATAATTAAATTAAAATAAATTATACCTCGCGTCGTCGAAAATCGGCGACAGCTAGGGTTTCCGTTTCGTGGCTCGAAACTCGAATTCAGCACCTAGCGGCGTCTGAAGTCCGATCAGATTGGACCGGGTGCATTCAGCGGATGATCCGGCAAATTTCCCACGAATCCAATTTTCCGGCGGTTTTCCGGCGAGTGTCGGCGGTGTTTCGGCGGATTCCGGCGGTTTTCCAGTGATGATTCAGGACGGGGCAATCAGGGGTCTATCGGCACCAGCTTGACGAGCTTGGTCCAATGGTGGTGTCAAACAGAGCAGTCGGGGCGGCGATGGCCATCAGCGGCGGCGTTGAAAACGGGCAGTGGCGGCGGTGTGCTCCGATCGGGGCTGCGGCCGGCCTCAACGGCGCTCGGGATGGTGGGGGAAATGTCGGCGACGGCGAGAGGGTAGTCGTCAGGGTCACAGCGGCGGCGGAGCGGCCCGGAAAGGCATCAACAGACCAGTCAACTCAAGATGTTATTGGGTCTGCAACCTAGTGGCTCCATAATAGACGCCCTTTAGAGAGTTCAGTAGAAGTTGTATATAGTTTTCTTTAAAATGATATTTAGCTCTCATTTATTAGATTGTATAGTTATTTTTGGATTAGTAACACTCATTGCTGACGTGCTTATATATATATATATATATATATATATATATACATAAGGAATAAGAGTATCATATGCCAACTTTGATGGAGGAGCAGTGACTACTATGGGCACACACAAACCTAGTGCAATATATTTAGATTGTTGTTTTGTGATTATGATGTATCCGTTTATAATGATGTTTAATATTAAAATGACTGAAAAATATTGAAATTATATAATAGGTGTATCAAATGAAACAGCAGATGAGTCAAGACCCAATTTATAAATACGATATTGTGGATATGATAAATATGACATGTAATGAATAGAAAGGTGATACAACTTTGTATGTTCTGAAATGAATGTTTTATGTTATATGTGATGTTTCGATATATATTTATATATTATTGTTTTGGAAGGCTGGCCCTTATTGTACTTTTGGTGAAAATTATGTTCGTTTGGTTTTTAAAATTTTATTGATTTTATCGTGATTGTTTTTTAGTGTGAATTGTGTGTCATGTCATTCATATAATATCTTGTTAGAGTCCTTGTATTTCATGCATGAATACCGATATTTATTTTTATCTTAAGATGCGGAGAGTAGATTCATTCAAGTTAGGTTTGGGTTGACTGACTTAATTGGGTGACCCGTAACATTCTGGTTCGGTTCGCGAGTGAGCCGAATTTTGGGTGTTATACAGAACCTCATTCTTTACTAGTGAATCTCCACTATAGAGCCTCAAATCAATACCAAAGATTAACATACCTTGATGACCTCTTCTACACTATTGTATTAATAATAGAACCATTTATTACATTCCTCCTAACTACATCCACATTCAATTTTGGCTATTAAGCATTCAAGATATGATTTAACATGCTAAAAGGATTCTGACGTCCTCATGTTTATATGAAATATTAAAATTAGGCTTACTTTCCAACAATATATTGTTATGACCAGACCAATCTGAACTTGTTATCAGGCACTTTATATATGGATCTTTTTAGGAGCTCATGGGGGCATGAGCATGCAAATTGCAAGTTCGAGCTTTTTCTTCTTCTTCATCCTTGTAAAACATATGCCTATATGGTGTTAAAGATATAGGTCTTAAATTAGGATTTATATGATTATAAATGTCAAAATTTTGATGGCTAGATGTCATTCTTTACATTACCCTCTTCCCTAGAGGCTCGAGACGGGCAACACAAAGTTAGATTGCAAGCTTGACCTCTTGTTAAAAAGTTTAAAACAATGTAATTTTTTGTTTCTCTTTTTAGTTCTATTGAAATTTTTGTACTTTGAAGATTATCAACAACACAAACTTAATATTAAAGTTCGCTCCATTGTTAAATAGTTCTATCATCTATTTACTCTTATTAATAAAAGGGGAACTAAAAGTTACACTACGATAAAAAGTACTTTGAGGAATTAAAATACAATAAAATAAACATAAATCAGTTTATTATATTTTTTAATTCAATTTGAGTCTAACTTTATAATTAATTTATCATTATATCATTATAGTCTATCTCTGATTCAACAAGGGTTTATATATAAAACATAAAATTATAGTCTATGTACCTCTAGTATAAGTAGCACATGACATGACATGTTGCCTAGTATATACATAATAGAATAGAGCTATTATAAATGTTCAATTATAATTTACTTTTGGTGCAACGTTTACTTTGGAGTCATTACAAAAATAATCGGAAATAATTTATTAATGCATGTAATGGTTAATCACATGTATTAATGTATCAAGATTGTTGGGTTTAATTATAAACATCAAATATAAAGATCAGTCACAATCATCACAACTGAAAATCATTTCTTGGTCAAATGTTCATTGGCATGCATACACTAGGAACTTGGAAGTAAACTATTAGATGTCAACACGGTTTCATTTTTTCTCTCTGATTCTGAAAAAATGAAGGCATTACATTACATGCACTCATTCTTTTAGTCAATTAACTCCAAGAAAAATTTTAAAAATGAACGAAATAATTTTAGTATTATACAATTTTGAACATGTAATAAGTCGATCTGCATTGATGGTCAAGATCCCACTTTTCAGTTTACACACAAAACTTATCTGATCTAGCTAAGTGGGCAATCAATTTTTTTTTCAGTGAAAAAATTAATTGAAAATTAACTCATATTATGAAAGTAAGCGTATAAAAAGGAAAATTCAAGGAGAAACGACCTAAGGCACTCACAAAAATGTTAACCAGTTAATGGGTAATTGCATTTTTTCGCCTAAAAATACCATATATTTTACATGCAGAATCAAATTGGACATATATAGCACACATAAAGAGATTAACGGACAATTGGTTTATTGTTTTATTGCCCCAATACCAATACCAAGTTTGATACACCGTCCATATACAAAACAATACCGTCCGTATACAAAACAATCAGACTCCTAGTCTCCTACTAGTAGCTATATACATGTATTACCAGTTCAAATAGGGGAACTATGACATGGTAATGGATTGAAGCCCCGTGAACAGCCCACTTACCATATGTTTTACATGCTAAGAAAATTGTAGGTATTAACAGACCCTAAACGGATTAATGAACGGTAATAACAGACCCTTCATCACTTGCATTTGCACAATATTCCTTACACATTGTAAGCGGTCTCCACCTGCTTCCAGAAATATAGAATAGCTACGTATATTGCTAGTTGCTAGTTCAGTCGAGCGGGAACTATCACATAGCACTTAGTGAGCAAGCCCACTTACCTTAGCCGAGAGGCCCATGGCGTTGCCAAAGAGTTCGCGTAAGCCATTCAACGAGTGAATTAACTTGACGATGTCGACTCATGGTCTTGCCTAAAGAGTGCACGCGTAAACATGATACCCGAACCGACTGACCCGATCCAAAAATATTGACTTTGGGTTCAACCATATTGGTTCCAAATCTACGCGTTCTAATTTTTATTAACGCCCACTACATACCGGGTCAAGTTCGGATGTTAAAAGGACCTGACCTCATAAGGACCGGAACCCAAAAAATATTTAATTTTTGTTTTTTATATATATTTATATATCTCCTAAAATATATGATATATTTTTATTATAAATAAGAATAATTATCATAAAATATTTATTTTTTTGTGTATTCTTATATGAATGTATGTAATATATTTATTATATGTTCAGGTTCTGTTTGGGCCAAGGTTTACTAAGTTAAGTTTGTGTCTAAGCCAAAAAAAATTGTTTATATGCATATTCGAGTTTGGTTGTGGGTTGTGGTATTTAATATGGTGCAAAATTCAGGCCAAACCGACCCATTGGCAATACTAGTCGTGACAAAGTACTTACTTAACCGGTAACTAACATGTAGACAGTATACAATACATAATTAAATACCCTCAAGGTGTCAAAACATATGAACCTGATTGGGCCAACCACAAATAGGCATAGAAAAACACTCACTACATGAATATAATCGGACAAAAAATGCATGAATATGCAAATCTAGCGTAAAACATCGTTGTTATTGAGAGTTTTGATTAAAAATCATAAAACATGGTTGTTAATGATAATTTTGATTAAAAATCATGTTTTTATGGACTGATTTCATGAAAACAAATCAGTTTTGATATTTATACAAGATTTAATTGTATAGTCTTTATACATGATATAATTGTAGACTCTGATTATAAGTAGTTATTATCAATTGTTATTTAATTGATTTAAATAAGATATTGTTTTATTACATTTGTTTAATCATGATTATGATTATTTTATGCATGATTACTATTGATTTTCGTAATTAACTTTCTTAGTTGTTGAATAATTAATAAATCTGTAATTATCATTTTGTTTTGTGATAATTAGACAATTATATGATAATTATTCAATGTTAGTTAAGATTTATCATGTTTTAGATATGTTATTTGAGAATAGGTACAGGAATCTTGTTAATTTGATTATGGATCAATCAATTTTTAAAAGCCCTAAATCTATAGACTATGAAAACTCTAGCCTAGCCGCCAACTATCAAGTCTAGCGGCAGTTGTCGAAGACCCAACTAGAGTCTGGTGATGAAATCCTCCCACCCATCCCATTTCAGAGTCCCACAAGGGACGTCCGACCTCCGGCCATGCTGGCTGATCACCGGAAAGTAGTAGAAAACAATGAAAAAATTAAAAAAATTGGGAAGTTTATCTAGATTTGGCCGGAAAAAGTAGAAGTCGTGCTCCCAACGGCAATCTAAGACCTCATCGGTGTCGCCCATGAACCATCGGAGTTCATCTCTCTCTTGTCGACTCCAATGAAGAATATAAATAGTAGCTCCTCCTAGATCTAGCATTCCTCCTAGCTAGCCTTATCCACGCCGACACCTTAGACCACACTCGCCCGAGCCCGTCACTGATGGGATAATTCCGGCGACTGTGAATGGCTCGCATTGAGCGTCTCTCATTGCAGTTGGCCCCGAGCTATCTCCTCCGCACATGCTAGCCAAGACTCTAACACCCCATTTTGGTTCACCCGTGAACCAACCTGAAAATGTTACCGGTGACCAAACCGTTTGCTAATCTACTTAATTCGGTTAATTCGAAAAGGATATACCATCGGCATCTCAAGATGGTAATGTAACATGCAAAACATGGATGAGATGTTTGCGTTCTAACATTGTTCCTACATGCATGTTTATTGGGCCCTATGGGCCATCAAAAAGGACTTGCAATAGTGTCACGGGTCTCTCTTAATCCAAAAATTAACTTAACAAATAAGACTTTCCCATTAGCCTATATACAAGTCACCAACATCATCCATAATTGATGTGGGATAAACCCAACAACTCTCCTTCACACATCGGGCGACCCCAAAATTATCATTGTCTAGCAATCTCCTCTTCATCAGACAAAACTCATATATCATCACCTGACAAACTCACATATCATCACTTGACAAACTCCTCTTAAATCATCAGGTAGAATTCATGAAGGAAATTCTGGCAATCGAGCATAAGCAAATACCAAATCTCGTAAGATTATAACCTAGCTCTGATACCACTGCCAAAAAGGACTTGCAATAGGTGTCACAGGCCTCTCTTAATCCAAAAGTTAACTTAAGGAAAAAAGGCTTTCGCATTACCCTATATATAAGTCACTAACATCATCCACGACCGATGTGGGATAAACTCAACAATGTTATGATACGCAAATAAGTAGACAAACAAACCAAACAAATGAAAAGTTTAAAAGAAATATCTATTTTTAAAGCAAAATGGACAGAGTCTCCCTTAAAAGTGCAATAAGGGTCACTCTATCAACAACAAGAGGTATATATTTATAATAATACACATGAAAAATATAGTCCAAACACAACATTTTCATCAAATTTCTAGTTATCCTTACTTTCCTCATCAAATGAGCCGAGTCTAAACTCCATTGATCACCTGTTCATTTTTCATTCTCTACTTTCATTTACATGCAAAATATTTATAGCAATTCATAGAATATTATTTAAATTTCATCATCTACACAGTTCAACACACATCATCATCTACACTATTCAACACACATCATCATCACCAATTACACTTGACAGGTATGTGTGCACAATTTCAATGCTACACCTCCGCAGTCCCGACAGTATTCATTCCTTGCAGTTCTCACACCTACATAGATAATAAAAAGACATTAGTAACGAGTGTTACCGGTAAAAAAATAACTAATAAAAAACTGACATATGAGAGTTGACTCTCTTATTGAATCATTACTCTTCCTCATAGAACTCTCATAAGGGTAATAACTAGGAGTCTTTGACCTCACATGATAGTGTCCCCTTTCTATCTCATCCTCATTCATTTGCCACTTTAAATTATCCCTTGAGCGGGGAAATCATTCTCTTTCCTTTCAACCCTTTACATCCTCCGTATAACTCCTAGTCCTGAGTATAGACGTTGAGTACTCTCTGGCATGCGCTTCAAAACCCTTTGAAACCACAAGCCTAGACATGCACTATATAGCAATACCCCTAAACCTTCACACTTCTCCGGGATTGAGGAACTCAAGGGTAGAGTTATTTGGATCCCTCAAGAAAGGAACAGATGCTCACCAATTTCAAAGCTCACTTTGATGAACACACACCCTATTTCAAGAACCGACGTCAGTTTTCCTCGTCTCGCATCGCACTGAAAATAGGAAAAACTACATATACATAAGCCTCGGTAGGAATTTTGATATAACAGGCCCGAAGGCATTGTGAGCTAGATCTGAGTTTTTCGAAAACAAACTCGAGGGATCTCATCCTCGAGGGTTATTAATCTGGATATCTCATATGGCTAGATGGCTCGTGTAAAGTGGGATACAATAAATCCACCAATAAATACATGTGCTTACATGCTAAAAAAACACGATAGAGTATAGAAGTCAAACCAAACGAACCTAGTAGAAGCTCTAATTGTGTCCATGTACCTAGGCAGCAAGCTCCTACTTTATACCTACCCATCAAAGTAAAAGCTAACACCCCTTTATGATGAATTCATACATCCTATAGCACACACACATCAATCACACATCAATTCCAATCCATATAATATTTATTACGATATGTTGCATTAAATTACGATACTTACTTAGTTTACCTAATTAGTTCCTTAGCATTTATTTTCATTCAATTCAATCAAGCAAATTCATATTTTTATTACAATAAAATCGTTAACACATCAATCCACCAATCCTATCATGTTATGCTAATAATTATCACCTTTAAGAAATTAAATGGGAGTTAATTATACCTCGTGTCGTTAGTAATCTACGACAGCTAGGCTTTGTCGCGCATGCTCGAGACTCAAATTTGGCACCCTGCAGCGTCTAAAATTTGATCGGATTCGATTAGATGAATTTTGTGGAAGACTTGATGAATTTCAGCCAATCCAGTTTTTGGCAGTTTCTTGCAATTTTCGGCAATTTTCTGGCATCTTTTCCGACAAGGCAATCAGAGCTACGGGTTAGCACCAGCTCGGTAAGGTCGACTCAATGGTGGTGGCAGTGAGGACGACAACAGTGATGATGACCGTGGGCGGTGACGACGAGTTGGCCAGGATTAGTAGGCTTGTTTTATCGAACCTCGGTCGGCCTCGGCAGTGGCGCTGGGTATGGGGAAAATGGTCAGGACTCGAAGGGGTGTGTCGCTGGCATGGCTGTGGCGGAACGACATCGGGATGGGCTGAGCTAGGGTGCAGCTCCAGTGCATCGTGGTGACCAAGCAGTGGCCAAGATGGCTAAGGGTAGTGCAACGATGACACATAAGGGCTAAGTGGCATCAAGCGGTGGTGCGGCGGCCGGAGGGGTCGTCGATTACATGAATCAGGGAGGCATCAACGACGATCGTGGTTTGGGGGAGAAAGTGTCGGGGTGAAGTTCAGTGGCAGTTTTGTGAATAAAACTTGACTTGACCCCAACTCGAATAAAAAATAATAACTAACTCGTAATAAATCCTTAAAAAATCCAACAAAATAGGGGAAAATCCTAAAAAATATAATACACACTATAATATCACAATAACATGTTATACAATTGATAACCCACCCAAACTACTCCGTAATGCATCCTAATGCGTTATTCGGCCTAAAAATAATTCTACGATCCAATACATAAACAAAATATTGCATACTATCATATACTTTGATAACTCATTTTTCATCATCTTTCTGATGTTATCATCATATACTCAAGTATAGTTAACCCTCATCGCTCATAACTCACGGTTGCCCTGACTTACCAAGCAGTCCACGAAACTAATTCGACTCGAACCGATAGTTAAACCGACCAGTTTCCTAATGTGAAACTCTGACTCGAGTCACGAGTTTTACAAGGACAATGGGAGGCTTCCTCTTGAGGTCTCCCCTAGGGTAGCCACCAGCAAGTTTCTTGGTGTTCCAATAACGTCGGACTCCTCCACACCCTAACTGCCCTAATTCATCGAGAATTAAGAAAGTGGGAGGTAAGGAGGATCGGGATTTTTGCCCAATTTCAAACAAGTCTTACGGGTCGATTTTGGCCCATCCATGTCAGCCATCAGTAAAAGCCCAATAAGGTTCGACCATTTTCCTATTCGTGACCAAAAGACTGCCCAAAGCTGAACTAGTTTGACTGCGACCATGTTCGAGTGGACATGATAGTCCATATAGAGAGCTAATTTTGTATATTACCCATTAGTATGTGTTTGTTTGTCAGACCACAACAAAAATTTGATAACTCCCACTATTCAGACCCATTTAATTAGGCAATATTGAACTGACTTAAATCCAATTTTATTCGAATAAAGACTTTTTTTATAAAGCAAATTAATGCTAATTTAATGTTTTAAGTAATGAATCATTTTAGATTAATTATAAAGGGTATTAGAGTTTTTTATTTGACCTTGAAGGTGCGGTTAATATTTAATAATTTTGGGCTTAACATGCATTTTTATTTAATTAATTATACATGTAGGACCACTTTGGTCAATGGAAGCTAATGATTGGAGATTATTTAGTTAATTTCATCTTAGTTAATCAATGCATAAAATTTATTATTAATAAATTTAATTAATTGTTTGAGTTAAGTATTCTGATTATGAGCACCACTCAATATCAGATATACACCACATAATTAATTTTATGTTATCTTAGTAGTTAATTTAATACATAATTTCTGTGTCAGTAATAATTATAATTTTTTATTATGTCTCTGAAGCCCACTAATGCCTGCTTCCAAGCAAATTGTAGTTGAATTGAATAAGGGGGAAAACTGATCGGTGAAGAAAATTATGATATTTGACACCAAAAGGTTCAATAGGTCATGTAGGGCATTGAACTAGGTAAGGCTTACTCATGTTGTGCAACCTCCTCCTCCAAATACTACTAGGACTTCGACACAACATAGGAGGGACTTAGAGGCATATACTGCCTAGAAGTTAAAGAACAACACTGTTTGAATTACACTATAGTGCACGATGCAAAATAATTTGACGTGTGAATTTATGGAATATGACACTCCTTATTCTTTGTAAATTGCCCTCAAAGGTAAGTTTGGTGGTACTTGTTACACCCTGATTCAGCCTGCAAAGAAAACCGAATCGAACTGATAAATTTTGATTTTAGAATACTAATTCATAACCTATTAAATGAAAAACTGACACAAGGACTTAACCACTCAAGTTGTTAAAAAATGAAACCTGAAGGAAACTAATGCTCAGATAATACCAAAATGCATTCAAAACACTTATGGTTTGGCTTATGAAAGTAGGACATCCTAGATGAGTCCAATTTACAAAGAAAACTAAGTTCTTTGAAAATATTTGGCAAGAGTTTTCCCTGTAAATAAGACGATGGGAAAAATTTATACAACTTGTATAATTATCATCAATCACATAACCATCACAGAAGCATTTCCAAGGCTTTTATGCCACATTCTAGATCATTCATATTATATTTAACATAGATTTCACTCTCATCAGGCTGTGAGCTTACTTGGTCTTCACATGGGTCCTTCTCCTACAATTACAAATCATAAAAGCTTCTCTAATTCATGTTCCTTCTTCACTCCATATACTAGGACAATTAACATAGTTTCGCTTACCTGGATTTTTTAAACATCAGTTCCATCCAGGGCTAGGAGAAACCTACATAAAATAAGTTAGATCTATGTACCCAGAGCATTTCGTCTATAAAATAGAGGAAATACAATTAAGTAAACAAAAGCTAGCAAACTATCATGGTATCATATCATGAGGCACAACCCAACATGGGTCACAACACAAGTCTCAAGGCCCCACAATCACAACATGATCACATGATCCATAATCCCGAGATATCAACAGAAACATGTCCTACATACTAGAAATAACAAAAGTCCCAAAGGGACACAACACAGAGCACCTCCCTCCACACCAAAAAAAAAACCAGCCCATCATCCACCATGGTCCTCTTGACCTCCCCAGCTACATCGGCCAATGCCAAGCCTACTTACCAACATAATATAATAAAACGTGTCAATAATGAACGTCACTAAGCTTCAAATAACCAATAGGGAAAAATCTTAATGCTGGCAAATAGATAAATTATTTATCAACGAGGAACTGAAATGAAATAACAATTTCCCACAACATATTGATAATCACTACAGTACTGCATGGTCTAGATATACTCAACAGAGAGGTACATATCAAAATATACACTACTAATAGGTAGTTAGCTGATATCATGTACATAAGACAATCACCAAACACCATAGGTGGGTATCAATTGGGCCCATCGATGACTTCACGTTTCTCATCCATGTCGTGTGTAAGTCAAAATATGAAAACATAATACATGTATAAGGTTTGTGTATGAACATTTCAAATAATGTGAAAGTGCGACTTAGAACTGGATCTTATAACTTTCGAAATCTTATCGAGGGATCTCATCCTTGAGGCTTCATTAATCCAGAAGTTTGATTAAATAACTCATAAATAGTGAGATCCAATAAAATGCCACTAACTATGTTCTACGATACAAAGTCAAATCACGTGAGTCAAACAGAAGAACAAGGAGAAGAGAGTCCTAATGGATATGAGAAGAGCTCCTCATCCCAACCGCGGAAAGTCTGACTTTGACCGACCTAGCTATGCAAACAGCTACACAGTCCTCTATGATGAATGTGTGTGATGCACGAATAGTCCTGATGCAACAAGGATTCATGACATGCTACAGGAAATAAAATAAACACATAACTAATCTAATTTGATAACGACGCTCGTACGTGAATTTTGATATTGTAAAATGAGCTGAACATGTTAATAAACTATGTACTGAAATCATAAATGTAATGTTCTTGTATTAGGAACATCAAATAAGATTAAACCTAGGCAATGGAGACGTCAGAAGATATCAATGTGCCCGAGGATCTGGACACCTAAGCTTGAGGTATCCTAGCACAATACACAGTAGTGCAATATCTTGAATATTATTAAACTAATCTGATCTAATTAGTAAATAAGTCAGCAACCCAACGATTAAATTGCTATGGGGAATTGCATCAAGAACTTGAAAGATGTTGAGTCTGACGGATTCGATTGGCTTTGGCAAAGCGAATTGAGATGTCGTTATCACCCAACCCAATTATTCAAATAATAATTTTTATTAATTAATTTTTTACCAATTATTAAATCATTTAATTTCTTTGCAAAATTAATTAAGATCAACGGTGTGCTCGCTTTAAAATTAAACACGCATGAAAATTATTATTACATTATTTATTTAATTAATTAATATTTAGTTCACGATCTAAAGTGTTGATCATGACCTAAATTGACAAAGTTTAAATCTTTTTATTGTTACAACTTTGATTAAATGATTTACATAGCATTTTACTACACACAATCAACAAATGCACAAAACACAACCCAAATATAGATAAGGTGCAAACTTTATATAAAAATCAATTTTTTATAATCTAACATATAAAACATATTGAATAATATACCAAAATAATTAAAATGATATGATCTATATGATTCTAATAAGATATACATGAAACAATACAAATCATGCAAAAACAACCCAAAAAATAAAAGAAAAGTGTACTCGGATGAAGAGGAAGAGAAGGGAGAAGAAAGGGGAAGAAATGGAGAAGAAAGGGGGAAGAAATGAGGGGGAAAGAGGGGAGAAGGGGAAGAGTGGAGCTAGCAATGGTCAAGAGAGAGGGGAGAAAGGGAAAAAGAGGGACAAAAAGGGGGCAACTAGGGTTTATATTGTATACCATTTATAGTCCCAGCACTGGGAGCGCCTTTGCACCCCACAATATCCCACATGTGCATTTCGTGCGCGGGCACAAGGGTGCTGGGATGGTACCCTTGCGCCCGACACTTAGCCATGGCAAGGAAAATAGGGGAGAAGAAGGAAAAGGAAAGGAAAGGATAGGGGAGGGAAGGGAAGAGAAAAGAAGGGAAAATACACGACTAGGGCTCGAAGGTATGCAAAGAATGCATGCGACACAACTCAAATGCGACACATGGACCTAGATTAACTAAACACTTGAAACCACAACAAGGCCCTGACTTGGCAATTGGGGCCGACCGAATAATACTCAATGGCGAACACACCCAATGCCCAAGTCCATAATAACACACAAAGACCCACTTAATGTTAACCCGATCAAACCAAACTAGCTGCACACCAACCGAGTCAAACCAAGTGGCAAACAACTCGTAAAAACTTTGAACTAAAGAGACAGATTTTACATTACTTCTGCCACTAAACTGAGGTGGTCAATGATAAATTTCAATACCTATAAGAAGCAGTCTAATATTACTATGAGACAACATCTTAGGGAATTGTCAATTTAATCACAGAGCTTAAAACCATCGAACATATTTTTTCTGACGAAAAGTAAGTCCAAGCAGTAAGTCGCTCATTGCACCATTCATGAGAGCATATGAAAGTGAATTTGACCCACAATGAAAGCATTATAACTTTTAATAATGTTTCATGCAACCTTGAGTTAGAGGATGAGTGCCTTGAGGTCCGAGTCCTTTTGGGGTTACGATATTCTTTAAATTTTAGTAGTCGCACATTAACCATTCATTTTGGTTTTGAGTATTATGGATCTAGCTTTATTTCTATTGTCTTTATTATTCTTGATATTTATTATTCTCAAATTTTAAATAATTACCATTATTTATTTATTGCTTCAAGTAGTAATACTTTAATTGATGTGATAGTATGACATTCACCATTAGGACACATAGGTCAAGATCGTATGAACCGTTTAGCTAAAGAGGGCTTGTTGGAATCACTATCACATATTGATTTGGCAATATGTGAGCAATGTTTAACTAGAAAAGCTACTAGGAAACCTTTTGGAGAGGCTGCTAAAGTTCAAAGTCCATTGTAACGCATTTATTCTGACATATGTAGCTCTATGAACGTTCGAACTAGGCATTGCATTCAATTATTTCATCACTTCCATTGATAACTTCACAAGTTTTGATATAGTATACCTAATTTCCTGTAAGTATGAAGCCTTAGATTGCTTCCAGCCATTTTAGCATATGATAAAAATCAATTAGATACCAAAATAAGGACTTGCGAACTAATGGGGTAGAGAGTACTTTTTGATCAATTCAAAAGGTGGTGTGAAAAAACAAGATTTACTAGGTAACTATCTATTCATTATATGCCATAACAAAATAGTATTGTTAACTGAAGGAACAGAACCCTTTTAGATATAATTAGGTCTATGATGGCACAAGATAGTCTCTCAGTTTCCTTTTCGAGTGATCTTTGTTGACCATACTTACCCGAGTGTCTTCTAAATTAGTGTCTTCTACACCTTATGAGTTATAGACTCAACGAAAGCCCAATCTTACTCATTTAAGACCATGGGGGTCAGCTGCTTTTATTCATGATGCTTCTAGTAAATTTGGTAAGTTGGGTCCTAAAGGCAAAAATTGTATCTTTATCAAATACCCTAAACACTCCAAAGGGTATGTGTTCATTGTTGAACAAGCAGATGGAAATATTTCTGAAATGGAATCACAATATGTCACTTTTCTTGGGAATGATATTCACAAATGGGTGATATTACTTCAAATTTAGATTTTTGAGATTGAAGAATTTGACACTAGTATTGCTCCACTTCAAAGTATTCCACATGTTGAAGATGATCACGAGGAATTTTATCCTAGTGGAGTGAGAGGAATATTCAAATTCCTCAAGAAGGACCATTACGCCGTAGTGGCGTGCCCCTGTCACTTAACGTTATTTTGATTTAAAGACAAAAGCTTTAGTACTTAAATGGGAAGATGAAACGGTTCAATGTGTATAGGAGGATGAACCAAAGACATTATTATGGAAGCATTGTCAACTCCTATTAGTGATAAGTGAAAAAAGACAATGTAGGAGGAAATTAAGTCAATGGAAGAGGAAATTAAGCCAATGAAAGTTTAAAAAGTTTGGACTTTGGTTGATCTTTCTCAAAGACGTAAGGCTACTAACTAAAATTGAATTTTGAGAATTGTTATTTCTTTTACAAGAATCTTATATCAAGAAGGTTATTGAACAATTTAACATGAGCACATATAAACCCATGAATACCCTAGTAAAAAAAGGTGAATTCTTTAAAGCATGTCGTATGACTCCTAAAGAGAAGTAAAAGCTGACCAGAATTCCACACGTGGAATTTCCAACTTAATGTATACCATAATATACATTCGACTAGATATAGCCTATGTTGTGGGTCTAGTGAGCAAATATCAATCAATCCAAGTCCATTACATTAGCAATCTGTGAAAAGGATCTTTAGACACCTCAAGGGCACTGCACATTATTCTCCTTCCTACAGAAGTACAAAATTGAAACTAATTGGATATACAAATGATGATCCGGTTGGCGATTTGGATTATAACAAATCTACTTCTACCTATGTTTTCTTGTTGAATGGAAGTGTCATTCCTTGGGCAGGCAACCATGGAAGCGGAATTCGTAGTTGTTGCCAATGTAGTGCAAGAGTTTGGTACATTCATTTTCTACATCATTTGGGAGTTACAACTTCGTCTTTGCATCCAATGACTCTCTTTTGTAATAACCAGGTTGTCATAGCTTATACTAAGGATTTTAAATATCATAGCAAAACTAAACACATTGATAAAAGTTTAACTTCATTAGAGACATAGCAAAACCGAATGAAGTGAACGTGAAATATATTTCTACACATCAGAAGGTTGTAGACCCACTTACAAAACCTATTGTTCAAGATGTGTATAGCTCTTATATTAGAGTAATGGGATTATATTTCTAAGTTTTATGTATTTCTTTAGACTTTGTTATATTTTTTACTTTTATGATAGAGATATTTTTTCCACTTCATTGCAATTAGACTAACACATAGGAATGGTATGTCTAATCAGTGGAATGAGTCTCTCACTGAGTATTCACCTCTACTACTAGATAACAATGAGAGATGTGATATCAGTACTTTATGTCAAGTATGTCATCTTGACATAAATCAAGATGAGATAGTTTTCTATAATGGCTGATATGGTTACCCACAACCATATATTTCATAGATAGCCAAATGTGAGACTTTAAATAGATATAATGTTGATGTAATTATATTAATTATCTCAGGTAAGTTACTATTGAATAGTGATTGAACAAAGATATGTATGGTGCTGATCATAAACATACATTCTTCATGAGTAATATTCTTTTTGAGTATAAAATTCACCATAGCATGTAATTCATACAGCATGTGCCCTTTCAACTAGAGGATAGTGAGAAAATGATCTCTTCTTCCCCATTGTGTGAGATACTCAAAGAGAATTTGTTTCCTTGTACTTTTAACTATATTTGAGATGATAAAATTTTGTAACTTTTTTTAACTTACTATTTTTAACTATAAGTTAATCGGTGACAGGGTTTATCTAGAAAAATCATTATTTTAGTCATCAAAAGGAATATGAGCGTGAAAGGAAGACTATTTTCTATCTATGTCATGACAATTATTACGCCAATGATGGGCTACATAATGTGAATACTGAGAGTGGAATAATTTTATATATAAAAGGATATTAAAACTTCACTAATAGTCTAAGGGACACCTAGTACATGAAAGCTCCTATCTTATCCATAACATATGCACAGTGATAGTTCTATTATGTCAATTTTCTCACAAGTCACACGGCCTATTTTCCATATGATCAAACCTATACAACACCATCATGCATTTCATTTGCGAGTAGAAGAATTTGGGATGCGCCCATGTGTTAGTGATGAGCCACTCCCCATGTTGTGCAAGTGTGAGATGTTAGATGTATTTATTACACCCGATATTTGGGGATGTCCCAAATCAATTAGGACTTTCCTCCTAAAGTAAATTGACCTAATTAAACCCTATTATTATTTAATTATACCTTCTAGTTGTGGTAGCAGTATATATTAGGGGATATATATTCGTGTAGGAACCTTATTGGATTTAACTATAAATAAGACCCCCTAATGGAAAGACACATTAATACAATTCTCTAGAGAGGACATTAGTGGTGATTAGGGTTGCCGCTGCTTAGCTTTGGGGATCTAGGTTGTAGATCCTATTTTCTCCAATCTTGTAAGTAGTATCAACCTAGCGGATCTTATTACGTTGTAACGTACGCATTCTTATCTCTAATTTGTTAAAATCTCCTGTAACAAATTTAATAATTCTAATTGAAAGAGTACTTGTTAAATAAAGAGAATTTGGAAGAGCTTGAAGATTGACAGCTAGTCTTCAAAGAGGATTTAATTTCGTTTAACTTTTCTATAACAAAGACAGGGCTTTTTGGTTTGGATTCTTTCACACCGTACTTTGATATTGGAATTGCATGTCTTTTAAACTTTTCGATATAATGTTTAACAGTCAATTAATGAAACACGTATAAAATGTTTATTTTCAAAAAGAAAAATCTTTTAAGCAACTATGAAAGACAAATGGAGAGTATTTGTGTGGAGATGTAGGTTTGTGGGAATATTAGAATCTGTATCGCAACATTGTTTGATGTAGTGCTTTGGGGTTATCAGTATTAGTGATAACCATTCTTCCTGGATTAGGCTATAATCAAGGATTTTACAATAAACTTAAGTAAAAAATTATCATTGTCTTATATTATCTTTTATTACTTTTCTGCTTTCATAGCAACTATACATGAGAAACTAAACAATCATTATAAAATGATAATTAGAGTAATTCAGCCCTCTTATTGTGGTAAATCTGATCTTGCATGGTTGTTTTGAAGAAATTTGTTAGAAATTATTATTAATTAACCTACTTGTTAGCTAAAAATTATAACCATTCAATGATTTGTTAGAGATAAATTTTAATTTTATATATTAATTCTTATTAATTAATAAGATAGATTATAATAATATGATATTTTATAGATAGACTCTGATTTTAAGAAATAGATTATAATTAGCAGCACAACAAAATGACATATTTGTAGTAATAATTTCACAAAAAAAAACTATTTGCGACGAATATGATGACGCCACAACATATCACAAATAACGTCATGGCAATAGTTTAGACAATATTGATGTGATATTTTAGAAATAAAGTCTGATTATAAGGATAGATTTTAATTAATTATAGATGTGATAATAAGTATTTTGTTGAATTTCGTTTAATTTTATTGCATTTAGACTGGTCGAATTTCTTAATCCAACTTTTAATTCCTCTTGTAATACATATAAATATTAACAATAAGTGTATATACGATAAACCATTCAGCTAGTTGCTCTTGCACTACTAATATCTAATATAACAAACACAATATAACGAATTCAGTGAACAATGGGATAATAATTCTTCTATATTGCATAAAGAGGTCACCACAGGCATGGCAACAGGCCTTCCACTTTGATATCAACTTGGAACTAAACGAGCTAGATTGATTAATTCGTATTTATTGATATTTTTTATATAATTTATTATAAAATTTAATGTATAATTAAAATATCTCAACTTTGACATAATTATACATAAAAGATATTTAATCATGCATAATCTTATTTAAATTTGTTATCATATAATAATATTTTATAATTTGATTATATTTATATAAAAAAATTTAAGATAAATATTGTCAAAAATCTCAATTTTTACATAAAATATTGAACTTTGAATCGAGCCGTGTTAACCAGCGCATAGAAACTCAGACCCGATTCATTTAATATCGAGTTAAGTGTCGGATTGAGTTTTTTTCAAATCAGAATACCGAGCTAATCAAGTTTTGAACATCCCTGAACTAGTAAAGAAACGAAAGACTCGCATATTTGTCAAGCATATGAACTAAACTCTCAACACTAACTCCATGGAACAAAGTCGCCTCTAAATTACCTAACAACAAACTCGATAAATATGGAGAACATGAACTTTGAACTGCCATGAAAACACCTCTCGATCTGGAGATGCATGTCTTGGTTAATTTGTCTAGCTTTAGAGAAGGAAGACATTGGCGAATAAAGGGGTGCTCACGAGCTTGTTCAGGTCGAATTTTTCAAAACTTGATACCCGACTCGTTTGCTGGTTTATTTCGAGTTTCATCAAAGTCGAGTTTGTCTCTAGCTTAAGTAAAACTTGAGGCTTAAGTAAATAAAACAGTTAATTGTTTGCTTCGTAAAAGAAATGATTAGTTGAAATTAAATGATTTGGAGGGGGTGGGTGTAGGTGGTAATACGCCGAACAAGGTATTGCCATGTCCATCTAATTAATCTCTCGTAAAAACTCACTCATTTTCTTTAGACGAGTCAGTTAAGAATTTATTTTGATTCTATGTTTTTATATTATCTAATCATTCCACCCTTTATAAAATATTTTTTTCACAAAACACTAATACCTTATTTATATGAATCACTATCATTTATTGTTTTTATTATTTTCTTGGGTCAATTAAAATAAAAATTAAATTGACTATTTTTAGAATATATTAGAATAAAAAATGTTATCTTATTTTGAAAAGTTCAATAACAAAAGTAAATATGCCTTAGATTTATAATTGTCTACGGCAATCTACTAATAAACGTTAAAAATATTATTAATATCATTAGTTTATAATTTTTGCCTGTCACTTAGTCGATAGTTGGGTCCGATGGAAATTTTATATATTTAATTTATTTTTGTCCGGTCATAATCGACCTGTGATTTGAGTTCACACCAAAAAGCTGGTTCAAGTTAGGGCTAACTTGTAGCCTATTCAATAACAATTATTAGGAATCAAATTCAATATTTTGCACTTCATAATCGAGTTCAATCGATCTGTTGTGCCTAATCGAACCCCAAAAAAATAACAATCAAAATTGCCCCGTGATCAATCATTTTTAACCACTTGCAGATTAGAGAATCAAATCTTGCTCTATAAGTAAGCTTCAATTCAGAATATAAAAGTAGGAGATACGGTGAAACAGAAGCGTCGTCGTCAAAGCAAAGGTAGCTTTGAGTGCAGGAATGAAATATGTATACATCAGAAAAATGCATATCGTGTTGACAGATTGGCATCACATGCCTAGCAAGACCCATTCAAGCTTTTATACCGTAGTGGGCCCATTTACCTAATTTGTCACTGGTGTCAGTTCCCAATAATGCAGTAAGTTATTGGCGGAGGGCTCTTTGCTTCCAAGGCAAGCATCCTACCTTGATTGGTTGAGCTTTATCTAATACAAAATTCTGCGGCCTCTTAATTATCCGCTTTAACGAGACATAAGTAAGTCTTAAATAAATTTTGGTTAAGAGTTTATAAGCAAATTAATTGAATTGTCAATTCGGGCCACGAGAATAAGAAAAATGTTATCAGTTGTCAAACCGCAGTACCGAGGAGTAGGGCCGGTTCGGCAATTGCTTATAGTCATGAAGTTGGGATTGAATTCTGACAACGAAAGGAAGAATGCCCTTAATGACCGAAAGAAACCCTCTCGAGACTTGCATTGGAAAAAATAAAAAGAAAAAAATCACGCGAGACTTTTTGATCACATATTTAATGTATTGTTGCTGGTTTAATGGGCTATCATGCTAATGCGGGTACAACAAAATGTCTTGAAATCAACGCTCGCAAGTTGTAGCTACTGATACGAGTTTGAAGATGTGGAAATAATCGCAAGTGTCAAACTTTTCTCAAGCTTTTTGTAATCGTGTAATATTCTGGGAACTCTTTGTTTTTCAGTTTAGCAAAAATAGTTCTCTTAATTCTACATTTTTTTAGAATATGCCTTTTTACTTCGATATTATTCAAAAAATTTTGAATTTCCCGTTATTCTACCAATTAATAAACTAAGGTTTTGAGTTTTTTGAAATGAAAAAGAACAAACAGATGCAAGATATAAGAACGGGCCAATGCTTTTCTTTTCCACACTTTAAATCTAATCTTTAAATCGTTAATGAGCCTGTTTTATTTGTAAGCTCCGTCTATTTTTAGTCTGGCTTAAAAAATAAATTCTTAATCTACTCTATTTAATTACTTTCCCAATCAAATTTTATAGATGCATCTTTACTAATATTTGGATTAACTCTCCAATTCAAGTAACAAAAAACATTAAAATATATTATTTTTTTAATTAAATTAACTTAATATTCTTAAACAATGTACAATTTCAGGAGTAAAAAATATCAATATATACTAATTACATATAATTTTTATTTATTAAATTATAAAAATAATATAAACAACTTTAAACTACCCGGGAACGTTCCCATCTCTCTTTGTTAATGTAATCAACGTCAATTAAATGACATCAACATGTCATTATAAGTTACAAGGATAGGCCAGGGCCTCTTAAATGTGTAAATAAAAAACAACACCCAACTTGTAAAATTAAAAAAAATTATTGAATATAATTACATAATAACGCTTCAAATACCATAATATAAATTTTTTAACTTAAATGTACTTTTAAATATTAGACTACATCGTAAACTAGATTATGCATTTACTTCAATCAACAAATCCACGTTGTGTTCTCACTTATTTATATCCTATTTTTATAATATTTAAAAATATATAGGTGAACGCGTAGAAGAAGCAAGAAGCAAGATCTAATTTATAAGAGAGGGTAGATCATAATAGTTTTAATCCATCACTGCAAGCTTATAATCCGTGCAATCATATCTGCAATCCACTGCCGTTTCCTCATAAAATCCCCTGGAAAAAAATGTTGTAAATGTTGGTAAGAAACGTATATTCAACCTTCGTCAACTGGTTGAATATTGAAATCTGGAACCTAGATGAAGCCCAAATTGCATACCTGGTTTGATCGTACATGGAGGTATCTCCCTTCTTCCCCAAGTTTCTATCAGCTTCTAACTTCAATATGAGGCTCTTATCTCCCTTGTGATCTCTTTGCTTTTATAGAGCACAAGAGGGCCGACCCCCATTAGATGTCGCCAACATATTCATGTGAATGAAAGACTTTACCACCTTGCTTTTGCTTGTTTCTAGGAATGTATTGAATACTTCTACAAATCTATATGCTCTTTTTTATGGAAGATAAAATATTTTAAATACTCTTTTTATGGAAGATAAAATATTTTAAATATTGAATCGTGTCTGACGGTCCAATCTAGGAAACCACGTCATCTGAAAATTAGTTTAATTTAAGTATTTATATAATTTCATTCGTCCTCAATTTTTTAATTTAAAATTTTCCAAAGCCCGTTTGTTTATTAAAAACAACAATAATTGAATGAATGTTTTATTAAATATTAATCACATAATATATTTTTAATGTCAAATAAAATGTTTTATTTATAAATTTAAAATCCAATTAGACCCAATTCAACCCTCTTGAACCAAAGGTCCAAATTTACTGCATGCTGATTATAAATCCCGTATCATAACCATTACAATATTTAAGACTTTGGTTTCCCTTGTATGATGGTTTCCATTTCCCACTCAGAATAGAACTTATAGAATGGAAAAAATGAATTGATTGTTGACGTGATTCAGAAGAAAAGTAGCAAAAGAAATAAAATAAAGGAAGTGAAAGCTAGTCTTTGATACAGAATCAAATCGACCACAAAATTTATTTTGGACTTAGAATAAGATGCACGATGCTTTCTTCCGTGTTGGCAACGCTTTGATTCTTTCTTTCTTTTGAATCAGCACACTGGCTCACTACTTTAGAATAGTCCTATTGAGAGTAGTCATGCTCAAATTTTCAGCATAATCAATTCAAGAAGATGACTAACTGTTATTGGGCAACGCCTGCATAAAGACCTCAAAGTTCGGAAGGTCATGGAAATCACTAAGCTTTCGGGTGTATGAATAAATCCATTTTACTTAATGGAACTCATATTTCGTTGGCCAGTTAAAACACATTTCTTATTACTGTTTTTTGTTCAAATCATTGACCTTCCCATCTGGACAGGGATGTGAAATGTTCTGCAAAGCATCTCGACTTCTCGAAAAAAGTTGCTGAGACTGATGCTGTCTCCACTAATAATATTCCTTGACGAAGATAATAGACCCAAATCAAAAGGACCCAAAGAATCATTCTGCAACAATATAACATTGTCAGAACAAGTCATGGAAGCAGGAAAAATAGCTTAAAAAAGAAAAATACCAGACCCATGATAAATCTGAAAGTTTTGCAGCGTTTTTAAGGCTATCAGAAGCAATCGCCTTAGGTTCAGATTCAATTGTATGCTTCTGGACTGTCCCAACCTAATAACAAAAAAAAGCAAACAAAAAACAAGCTATATCAAGGAAAATTCACAAATAATGAAAGCGATGAGAAAAAAACCTACATGAATTGGTCCAGAAGAAGAGATTGAAATTGATGTAGCTTTCTTCCCAATCATTTCTGTAAACATATTAGGAGATGGCTGTGGTGCAAAGTTTCTCGAATTGTCAATTTTTTAACAGGAAAAGCATGGCAAGTATCTTCAGCATCGAACACAGACATCTGAGTCACATAATTTGTAGCACCTGCATTCTGATACCGCGAGATATGAGCGGCAATAGCTGCATCAAATGAATCACAAGTCAACATCTGTTGTGGACATAAACCACCCTTCAAAGTTTCAAGATTGCAGTTATTGGCATCAACAGTTTCGCCAATAAGTTGCCCCATGCTAATATTTGTCAGACAATCTGCCCAGGCACCAAACGATTGTGTCAAAACATTGCCAATTCTTGAATTAACCTGGCAAAAGGGAAAAAATATGACCAGTAAAGAAAAATAAAAAACCTTTGAAGTCACAAAAATAATGGACACCAATGAGATGCCACCATCAATCATCAGACGAGTCTAGACAGTGAGTCATATGTATAGTTTGCTCAAAGTAACAAACTATATCAATATTGGACTCCCGAAATAAAAAATCAATCTTTCCTTTTCAAGGACCTAACATTATCAAAAAAATATTCTCAGTTGCATGCTACAAAAATGTGGCCATACAAACAAAAGTCAGTATGCTAAAGTAATACCCCAGTTTCAGCTGAAATATTAGTGGATATAACAGTAGATGTGGTTTTGTTCTCTGTAAAGGTGTCCTTGACATTTTCAAGGGCTTCCATGTAATTGTTCTGTTCACGAGATTCTCTTAACCGTGGATTGTACTCCAGACTTGCACCAACCATCCGAGATTCCGAATTTTCATTTGGTAGCCAACAGTATCTGAAATATGAACTAGAGAGAAGTTAACCATAATCTCATCTTACATAACCTATAATAATTGTGAGACTAAACTTTGCCAAGTCTAATGTATATCACCTCAGTTCCAAACAGTAACAAATGACCAAACAATATAAATAATATCTTTATCAAAATTGAAAACAGGAACCAAACAGAATAAATGATTGGACTTGCATCATGGAAAGCATAATTAAGCATTAAAGCTACTACCAAGGTTGTAAGTGTTAGTATCCAACATTTTTTAAGGGAAATATTATCTCTCCACTTTATTAATTAGGCTATGTACATGCTGTCTGTGATGAGGTCGTTCACATGGCCTGATAACCTTGTTTTATTATTTTAACCACCACCTTCATTTTTTCCCATTTTTCTTTGAGACGCCATATTCAAGGCCCTGCATGCTTTCCAATGACAAACATTTTATATAGCATTTTTCTCTGTTTAGAAATTATCACTAAGCAACAAAATCAAGGCAAGCTAATTAAAAAAAAAAACAAGAATAGTAGTATTGGCAAAGAACAGAGACAGGAAGTCAAGGAAAAAAGGTAAGAGCATTGTGAATCAATGAACCTTGCACTTACAATATTGTGCCGTGTTTTAAATTAAAGTAATCAATCAGCTTACTTAAAACAGCTATTTAAAAAAATTGCATTCATGGGGAGATCATGGTCAAACTCTCCAATGTTGAATATTGGTATCGTGTTGAACAATGAGGGAGCCAACATATCAGATATATGTCAAACACATCCAGTCTTTTTTTTTTTTTGCCTTTTAACTATTTTGTGTATGATAAAACAAGTAATAACAAATTATGTAGAATAAAGATAACTATTTTAGTTGAAAGATAATAACCCAACATAACATGTATTACATAAGTATCATCCATATATTATAATAAAAATGATAAAATATGAAGTGTAATAAGCAAAAATAGATAACAGTGCAAAATATATAATATACTAAGGTTGAAGTTATATTATAAATAATAAGCAAAAGTAGCTAACAGTATGAAATATATAATATATTAAGGTTGGAGATATAATGTAAATGATAAAATATGAATTGCAATAAAAAAAGTGGGTAACAGTGTGAAACATAATACATTAAAGCCGGATAGGTTCCAACAAATTTTTGAAATTATCCCAGTTGTGTTGATTTTTTAAAACAATCTATATAATTGCTCAATATGAATTCATCTTTTAACTTTTTTGAAACCCCATGTTGGGTTCCTAATTTCAATAAGATGTCATCAACATATTGCCAACATATCTCAAAGAAAGATAATATAGATATCATCCTTCGATATCATGTAAACAACTCAAAGATATAGATATGTTGGAGACATATTGAAGATATATTGAGATATTGAAAAATTTTAGTTTTGACTATCTGCAAACCATCCATTAAATGAATAAACATCATTTTGAATCATTACATCATCATTTGCTCCTCAACTCAATTAGTTTGAATCAAAGTCCACATTAACAATTGATTGAGGCTCATTAAAACAACTATTCTTTAACTTTCTTTGATCAATGCCTAGGACCACACTGACATTTATTTTAATGCCTAATAATCAATTTAAATTTAGATATGCATGAAACAGAAGTTTATTGGAGAGCCAGTGTAAATGCACCTACGAACCTTAAGCGAAATACATCCGGGCTTCCAACCACTGCACATACATCTGCTGCAGTGGATTCTGTGTCTTCCACTGACCAGCTCCTGTACGTGGTCAAAGCTTCAGCCTGAACATCATATGGGAATAAAATAAGATCCCCTGACGCTATGTTTGAATTGCCCCATTTTGTATTGAGGTGCTTAAGCACAGAAGTAATCTTCTTTTGTCTGCTAAGGGTCAGCTCCAAGTGAGGATTATGACCATCCTAAAGACAAGAAAGATAGAATCATATGAATGCAAATCATTTTGCTCTCATATCATCATATACACCATGACATAAATATACCTTCTCCAGCCCTTTTCTTATGTTTCCATCTATTGGAAACAACTGCAATTTGAGCTTCTCTGATGACTGCACAAATTTTATCCCAGGATTTCTTGTTTTCTGAGTTACCCTCTTTGGAGATACAGGCTGCGGTGGATTAAAGAATTTTTCAGCCTCACCAGCTAAATGTATATCACTTCTCACTGCAATTTGAAGATGAAATATCAATAATAAGAATAATAATAGAATAATTGTAATAATAATAATAATAATATGATATAAGCATAATAACAAATAATTGAACCAAAACATATATATATCAAAAGATTCACTTTAAATGAAATTGCAATAATCCTCTAACAAGGGTACTTGTGTAAGCCATATGAAGTTATGTATGAGACATGAAATTTGACACCCTAAATGCATAGGGATAAAAAGAAAAGAAAGAAAAAGCTTTTCAAAAAAAGTACAGATACCGTTTGTCTCTCTTTTCGTGTTGGCTGGCCGATTTGGTAACCTTATTTCCTCTTTGCCGATCAATCTTCCGAGTTCCCAACTCGGATCTAGGGCAAGAATTCTCTTTGGCACCTCTGTGGCATGTTCCGCTTACAAGAAGACCCCCTTCCAGAACCCATCCTCAAAAGCTCTCAAGACACCCCCAATTCAATTCAATACCTCTTGATCTTCAAGAACCCTAATTTGACCAAATAAAGGACCCTTTAGTCTTCACACAATGCCCTAAAAAACAAAAGCAATCATCAACAAACAGAACTCATCCAAAACTATAAGAATCAACACAGAACCAGTAAATACTGAATCAGAACTTGTACAAATTCTAGGGCATATAATATCAGACTCAAAGAGCAGGAAAAAAAACAAAGAAGAAGAAAGATCAGGCGTGAAGCTCGCCCGGAGATGGAGAGAGTGAAGACCAGGAAAATTGGGCATGGAGATGTGGCGCAAGCGATGGAAATTCGAAGATAGGCCGAGATCGGAGGAATAGGTTTGGGCTGGTGTGGTGGGGCGGGAAGTATTTGGGATGTGAGGGGACGGCCAAACTTGCCCGCCTCCCATGTACCAAATCCAAAACTTAGTTTTCGAAATAATAAATATTTTTATTGCGTACTTATGTTACAGAAAAATAAATTATGGTTCGTTTGTAAATTTTACTTTTAAATATTCTACGGGTTACTTTTACCGTACTTAATTTATAGCCGGAATATTTGATTCGAATGGATTAAATCGGGTTTAATTATATTTTAAATTTATCAATAAAATATATTATTAAATATTAAATATGTACTTTAACATTGATATTTTATTAAATGTAGGTTAAATACAGTAATTTTTAATAACATATTGAATTTTGTAAAAATTTTGAATTAAAAAGCCACGTAAAGATTAAAATGTTATAGAAGCTTTATGCTATTTGGATTTCGAAGACACTATATAGTATATAAGATATATAACTAGACGTTATGACACGATATTTTCAAAATTATATTGTATATAACTCATTCATAATTTAGTTATCAACTCTATTATAATAAGTGTTAGAGTTTTTTCGTTCTCGCTAGCTTTTAGTCTTTCCTACGTCATCGGTTGATTTTGGACCCACAATAATTATAATAACTCATTAATATTTACTTAATTTATTCATTATTATTATCATTAGAAACCTAAAATTATAATCCTACCCAAATTTGGTAAAAAAATAGTAACTTTTAACATACTTAAATTATATTACTCAAATAAAATTTATTACTTAATTATACATACTTAATTTAAGATTTCTACATAATTTAGAATTCTTATTCTTTATTTATTTTTATTTATTATCCAGAAATACTCAAAATATAATCCTATTTGAATTAAAATCTTTAAAAATATTATATACTATTTAATTATTAAAAATTTATATCCAAATTAAATTTGTTTTTCGTATTAATACTACTCAATTAAGATTAAGACATATTTTAAACATAAAATTACAATTATTTTTGATACTTGTATACAACTATTGTCTTCTAATATTTTTAACATTTTTCGGAGTGTGTGGGTCTTTTACTAGTTAAATTTTTAATTGTAATTAATTAAAGATGTACATAATGCATGGGCTATATTTAAAATGTATTTTTTTAAGAGTATTTTTTACAAAAAAAATTAAGAGATAATTTGTTATTGTTGATTATTCAAAGTAACTAGACATTATTAATGCAATGTTTTTTTTAATTTGGGTATAATTATACTTGAAAAATGATTTAACAATAATAAAAAAATTTTAATTAGCCACTAGTATGTATATATATATACACAGACACAAGACTCGGCGTAGAATGTGCAATTTTTTATTTCAGTTACATATTATGCTTATATTAAAACTTATTCAAAATTTTTATATCTCTAAATGATCTTAAAATAATGGGGCACCCTTTATAAATTATTATTTATTGATTAGTTTGTTTAATATTTTATGTATTTCAAAATTATTAAACTCAAGATAGGTCTAACACTAGCCAATTATTATTTTCTATTCTACTATTTATGATCATTTCAAAAGATAAATTTATGACCCACCACCTTACAATAAAAGTGGCCTAGTTTTTTCTAGTGTAACACCTCAAATTGGTCCGAATTCGGACCGAATCCTAATTTATAATTTAGAAAGCTATTTGTTAGATTCAAGGAAGTGGATCTCAACCTTCAAAAAGGCTTAAAATGGACATCTTACCGAATTTTTATACAATGCATGTTTATCATACTATTGTAAGAAGGCTCTTAACTTTAAAGGAATTCTTAACATGAGCACTCTAAGTTAAGGGAGAATAAGTGCTTCCTTAACAACTAAAAAGGTGACTTTACATAATGCAGAAAATCACTTTGAGCTACACAAAGGTAACACCTCCAATACAGCTAAGAAGTTAGATTTTTCATAAATACATATATATGATCTGGTTCCTATACTTGATTTCATCCTTGAAATTAGGTATACTTATTCTTATGATGATGCTGAACTTAACTCGTGTAACATGGGGGGCATAATTACCTGTTTCACATACCTGCAAACATAAACTAAATAGAGTCACAGAGGCATCAACAAGTACTAGGGCATCATACCCGAGCACTTGATTTTCACATGGACCCCTTCAATGGTGTTAACTGTATGTTTCTCCAGCCCATTTTACTTTATCACATACACACACAATTGCAGCAAACATATTCTGCATACCTTTTCAGCTCCAACAACAATTCCGGGACTTTGGTGCATAGTTGAAAAAATTGAAATTGGACATTGAATCGGATTGTAAGGAAGTCATTAAATAAGACCGATTCATTAAAAATTAGACAATAATCGATTTGCTTTAATCGGTCAAAATCGGTGAGTTATTAGTTATAAAATATATTATTTTAATATTATAGTATGTATTATATTTTGTAATATTTTATCATATTTTTGGTTTATTTGGAGTGAGTTATTATTTTTTACTCGAGTCGGAGTCGAGCCAACTTTTAAATATGAGAATGCCACTGACCATTTTTTTTCTTTGATTCACCCGCACACCCCCCCCCCTCCACCCCCTTTGCTGCCCTGACCACCCCATCCTGTCCCCCACCGCCCTCCCGAATCGGCTCTGCCTCCCCTGTCCTCGACCATCGCACCCCCCCTTTCCCCTCACCCTCGTCGCCACCCATCTTTCCCCGTCACTTTTCCGAATTGGCTCAAATCGACTGATTCACAGACTAATTTGCATATTTTTTTACAGTAGAATCCTTCCAATCTGATTTAAATCGGCCGATTCTACTTAGAATTGACCAATTTTTGCAACCATGCTCTGGGGCATAAGCAAACCCTTCAAAAAGTCGTTAGTTAATAGCCCAAAATTAACTCAGACATGTCATAGTTAAAAATTCATATATCATGGAATATGTGTTATAAAATTTTTAAATTTTAGGATGAGAAACTAGACATCTTAAGTAATCGAATTAAAAAGAATTAGGTAAAACGGAATTCTAGAGACTAAGCTATGGCTCTTTCAAGTTGACCATATGACCAAGTTATTAGATAATGTCGTAGAAGGGTAGGATTATCTTTTTACAAATCCATAAAATAAAGGATTTTAATGTGACCAAAGTATGGTAAATAATAAGGTTGGAAATAGTGTTTTGGACATTCAGAACACTTAATTATGGTAGAATTAAGATGTAGTCATCCCTTTTAGATAAATACAACTGTATTTTGATTTACTAATTAATTAGAGTGGAAAACCCAAATGCCCCTACTTAATTGTCTCAATTAATATATAAGCCTAAGAGAGGTCGATTCCTCCCTCTCTAAAATTTTTAAAAGAGGGGAGAGGCAAGGCTAAAGCTTGCTTGGTTTGTCTTCTTTTCTCGATTTTCTCCATAAAATCATCATAATTTTATAGAATTTATATTTAGGACTTACATGTACCATGATTAAGTGAATTTTGGATTTGCGTTGGGATGATTTATGAAGAGGAGGGATCATGGACTTTGATCTTTTTTGTGGAGAATTGTGGTGTACAATGAATTCCTAATGTTTGGATTCATTCTATGTGTGTTTGATCGAGAAAAAGATGAAGCTCTAATGAATTCATAATGTTTGGATTCATTCTATGTGTGTTTGATCGAGAAAAAGATGAAGCTCTGTGTGTAATTGTTGTTGTATGTATGTTTTATAGAAATTACCTAGATTAGTTTCTTTAATTTATGATTTATACATTATTAGTTGTAAATTCTTGAAAATTTATGCTTTAATGGTAGGTTTATTAAAAATAGTTAATTTAATAAAAATCTATCTTGGGTATGTTTAGAATCATAATATGAACTTATTGATGTGAAAAAGAATCAAACTTGGTTAATAAATGTATGAAAAAGATTTCAATTCATGAAAATTTTGGAAGTATGCAAAATGCCTAAGCACCAAGAACTTGGGTGCTCTAGCTGGGCTGTCCAGTTAGCAAATGTAAATTTTATTTCTTGACAATTTGCAGATTGCCTGAACACCCTGAAAGAGGGTGTTCAAGCGTTTTGGGTTCTATGATTGAAGTTCAAGCTATTTTAAATGTTTGGTAATTAAGTAATTAATTATATTTAATGCCTTAATTATAATTGTGTAATGATATTAGTGGGTTGATATGTTAGATATGCCATGACTATGTACATAATGCTCAAAGATGAGTAATTGTATATTGGTATTGAACTATGCATGCATTCCATGTCATTGTATCATATAATTAATCAAATATCTGTATTAATATATAATTTGGGGTTTAAGGAGATCACTCACAAACTAGTTCGAAAAATAACAGTGGAGGCATTTGAGGTACATGTAGCTTATATGATATTATTAAACTAGTACAAGCAGTCGTTGATTAGTTGGGTGAGATGTAGAGTTTTTGGCATTCATGTAAGAACACGTCAAGGGCACTATTTACTTGATTAAGATATAGCCAAGGGTATAAGGCTCATCCCAAAACAAAAATAAGTTCAGAGACTTATGAACCAACTTAGCCTAGTATGCACTTGGACACCAGAATCTAAGTAGGGAATAGGTGTATTGTCTCCCACTGAGAGAAATGATCGGCGTCTATAATGATAGATGGTAATTCCCTCCACTAGATCGGCTGATCTAGTGGACAAAGAGTTGGGCGTAAACTAATATTTACTATACTTTTTATTTGTTCAATATTGCTAACAATGGCGCAGACTATGAAATTGGATTACTAGATAAATAATATTAGTTATTTCTTTTCAGACTTTTAGTACATTACAATTTGGTTATTTATTATTAACAGTGGAACCTTGTACGATTCAACGGATCTAGATTATTATTTTAGTCATGATCAAGACTTGTCATATTATTTTTAATGCTTAATATTTAATTATTAGTTTTATTGTTATGGACAAATTATTTAATAGTTGGAATAATTTATATTTTGTTGTCATATAATAATATATTATTTGCTTAAGTGTTGTTCTTTAATTAATGTTTATTGCATGTGCAGTTGTAATTTAATATGTATTGTTTTATGGGAGTTTGGTTATCGGAGAAAAAAGTGGGGCCCGGTTCGATTGTAAAATTGGAAGGGTTGTCACATATATGTTTGTGTTTAGGATTGTCATTTTCTTCTAACTTGTATTCCTAGTGCTTTGATTGTGTAAATCCTAAGAGATAGTTTTATGAGGCTAAGGCTTAAGTGTTTGAAGTCAATTTGTAAAATCTTAAAAGTATTGTGAGTGTGTGAGCACTTGATCTGGAAGGTGCATTGAAGACTCCTTTGGCTCCTGTTATAAGCTTGGTGAAGAAGGGCTACTTTCAAGTGGTGGTTGCTCTTATGGTGTTAGGAGCCGGTTGTAAGGATAGTTAGCAATTGGTGTTTGTGGAGGAAGGCTTATTTGAGGTTCATAAGGTATTAGGAGTTCAAACTTTCTTTGCACTTTATAAATCTTAGGTTTTTCACCTAATAGTTTTAGTTTTGGTTCGGTCTTGATTAGAATTGAGTTGCTTGTCCATTCTTTTTGCTGCGTACATATGCATGGTATGGCATGTGCAAACTAAGGCTTTAGCGCGATGCTCGGCATCACCTGGTTGAACACCATGTCGTCTTGGCTCTTATTTTCAGTTTTTATTTTAGTCAAATCTAGTTAGGTCTAAAACTCTATTTCTTGGGAGTTTAGTTCGGTTGTTGTGTTTTTGGAACTATTTTTGGACAATTCTAACCTCAGCGGGGCTGACAGCACAGTTCTCGAGGTCACCCTAAATTATGGTCAAACCTTTTTTTGTGGGTTTCACAAATAATATTCATATATATTAAAACTATGGTGCATAAGTAAAAGGATGATAAATTTTTTCTTTTTTTAATATTATTATCACCTACTTTTAAATTTTTAAAAGATACACAAGTTAATATATATTTGAAAATTAATTTTTATTATGATTAATTACTTTGAAAATTAAGATCAAAGGGTTTAGAAATATTAAATTGTGTTAAATTTTATAATTAGCCTCATTATTTATTGTTTTATTTATCTATGTAAATTTTGAATCGTGAGACCACTAAATTGGTGAAAATAAAAATGTAGCTCATGTATATAGGGGCTATATATATATATATATGAAAAAATCAATACTTTTATAATGTATTTGTGTTCAAATTAATCATGATTACTTGATGTGCCCCCCTTATTTGATCTCCAATAAACAAAAAAAAATCCCTCTTTTTTTATCTATTAGATTAAAAATGGGATAAAAAGGGTAATTTTTTCTCCAACACATGGGTGGACTATATAAGATAATCGTTTTTTATTTGTGCTTTGTTGGATATAATCATACCTATTTGCATACAAAATAATTAATTATAATAATACTTTTTATAAAAAATATATTAAATAGAGCAAGGTTTGGTAAGGTTGACTATTTATAAATGTTTGTGTCATCTATGCTAATTTCATATCAATCAAACAAACGGAGGGCATGCTTGGATACCCAAAAAGAACAACAACAACCTCGTCTTCCCTCATTTTATTTATAGAATCACCGAATGTCATTTGTGTTGTGGGCCTTCCAAAGTTGTGGAGATACGGACGTTGGTGCATGTATCTGGTCTCCCGCGGTCCTTGCGGGCGGTTTGTGGTAGGAACTTGTTATTATATAAATAAATCTTCATTTTCCTTAAAAAAATTGAAATTAATCCATAGTTCAAAATAGCATTTTCCTTAAAAGAGATTTTGAACACTTGCATAATAAAACCGATTAATAGTTTATTTTATTTTCTATCTATACAGATTCAACAACGCTCGCATATGCCAATTAGCAGGTACTCCAGAAGAAAAAGAAAAACTAGAAAAGAGTAGCAGGGATAACTTATAAAAAGAACTAAAAACAATAACAAAGATACGAAAAGCAATACATTACTTTGGACCTTCAATGTTAAATCATTATTAAATTACTGAAGAATGATCGAGGCACAACATAGCCATGCCCATTCCAGATTTCAAAGTATAAACTGTAAGAACCCCCACCACCATCCTCACTATAACGCAAATAGTGAATTTAACAGAACCCAAAAATAACACAGCAACTAGCACACACTCGAGAATATCCAATCAAGAGTGAAAGCATCAACCCTGTTCATGCTCATGGCTTCCAAAGAATGGTTGTCTCAGCAATCATGGAAGTAACAACGTAGGGGTCCATGTTTGAAGCAGGCCTCCTGTCCTCAAAGTACCCTGGAAAATTTGAACTCACTTTCAATTTCCAGTACCAGTACTTTAACCAGCAACAAGTTACGAAACAGACCACTATAGCCTCAAAGAGATGCTCACCTTTGCCCTCTTTTTCTGTGTCACGACCTACCCGGATTGAGGCACCACGGTTTGCCACTCCCTAGAATAACACCATCAGAGAAAGTGGGTATAAAGCAATAAAATTAAATGAATTTTCAGTTGCTTTGATAAAAAAGAAGTTTAACTGCATGCAGCATTACCCATAAGAAATTGTTGATATCAGCAGTTTCATGACGACCAGTGAGACGACGCTCATTCCCTTCACCATAAGCAGCAATGTGTTCTTTGTGTCTCACTCCAAGCTTTTCAATAGCCTTCTTGATAACCTCAAAGCCTCCTTCATCCCTCATAGACTTGGTGCTGAAAGAACACAAAACCCGCTTAACATATGATGAGAAAAGCTACAAGAAATAAAATCAAAGCAAGTTCCACATTAAGTTATACCTGTAGTTTGTGTGAGCACCGGCACCATTCCAATCTCCCTACATAAATGTTTAACAGAGAATGAGCACAAGGTTTTTAATTTTGGAATAAGTCTTAATCGGAAAAACAAGTCTTACCACAATGGGCTTGGGATCAAAGGAGACAACAACTCCAGCAATCTCTGCAATCCTCTGTTAAAGAAAAATATCAATCAAACACTAATAAGAAATTATCTAGAAGCAAAAGTGATGTTCAATTTTAAAAACTCTATGATATGAATATGACAGGCATCACTAATTCAAGCTTGATAAATACCACTGTTTACCTCGAGAATATAACGAGCAACCCAGAGTTCATCACCAGCAGAAATACCGACGGCAGGACCCACTTGAAATTCCCACTGCAAAGGTAAGAAGAAATATGAGCCAAAAGAACAACCCCAATCTGATATGAACCAAACTTAAGAAAAGGTAGAAAATGGACGCTCACCTGGCCAGGCATAACTTCTCCATTGATACCACTAATATGGATCCCAGCATAGAGACAAGCCTTGTAGTGTGCATTCACAATATCTCGACCAAAAGCTTTGTCAGCACCCACACCACAGTAGTATGGACCCTAAAGCGCAAAACACCCAAGATTCATTAAAAAGAAAGGCAAAAAATTTACCCAAGGTAAATCTAATAAAAATTCAACCAAGAAAATGCCCTCTAAACAAAATTTAACAAGGCAAATAAGATGGTCACATTGCGTCGGCAAACATCAGTCAAATTTCTAAGATAAACAATGGTCCAGCTTATTAATGTTATTGATAAAATTAAATATATATGATAAAATATAAATAAAATAAAAAAGATGATAGGTCGTGAAAATTAGACTTTTTCCTAGTAATCAAGTCGTCACTTGCAAGTATGGTGACTCTTTTTTATTCTCATTTTGATATTGGGGAGAAGATGTAATATTTATAGGTTTTTCCATCCTTATTTCAAGCTAATTGATAAGATAAATATCAGGAGATATTATTTGATTAACTTGAGACTAAGTTAAATTTAAACTAAAAAATACGCTAACATCTCTCACTCACACATAATGGGGTAAGTGCGCTACTAACTCAAAGGCGCCACCAAATCAAATCTCCCACTCGCACGTAAAAATGCGTGACAGTGTTATAAAGAAGTTTTTATATGAAAAGTAAGTCGTGCAACCTGCGAGTACAAGGGAATATTGAAACTCAAACTATGCACCTATTGGGGATACATAGTAGCTTTTATGTAATGGTTTTAACCTAGACTATTAGTGAAGATCACATATCCTTCAAATTATTTTACTTCACTACTTATATATACATTATTCAGTCACAAAGACTTTACAATGGTCTAGACTTAAGATATAGTTTATAAAGTCTTCCTTTCACACTCATATTACTTTTGATATACAAAATAATGATTTTCCTATAAGAACCCTTTATCACCGAATTATCATATCTATAGGTAGCAAACTAAAGAAAGAAACATCATTTTGCTATCTCAAATACAGTTGAAAGTAACTATGGGTGAGAAGCAATTCTACTTCGAAGATCTCACTCAGTGGAGAAGCATGTATCATTTTCCCATTATCCTCTTGGTCGAAATAACACATGTGATATGAATCATATATTATGGTGGATAGATATTTACATAGTAAAACGTATGTCATTTATCAACACTATACAGATTTAAGTCTAAGTAATTGATCTAAGATAACTAACACAATTACAACTAATGCAAATGTCTAAGTCTCATAGGATTATGATTATGGGAAACCACATCGACCATTTTTAAAATGGTCTCATCTTTTTATTAAGGTGACCTACGTGACTTATATTGCAGCGGGGATAGGTCGATGGACAAGAGTCACCACACTCATAAGCGAAGACTTGATCACTAGGAAAAATCTGATTTCCACGAGCTATCATCCTTAGAAACACTGTAACTCCTTTTTTTATTCTCATTTTGACGTTGGGTAGAAGATGTAATATTTATAAGTTTTTTCCATCATTATTTCAAACTAATTGATAAGATAAATATCAGGAGATAATATTTGATTAATTTGAGATTAAGTTAAAGTTAATCTCTTGTTTGATTTAGTGAGTCCATCCCTTATCGGTGTCTCTACCAAAAAATACGCTAACATCTCTCACTCACATATAATAGGGTAAAGGTGTGCTACTAACTCATGCACGCCACCAAATCAAATCTCTCACTCGCACATGAACATGCATGACGGTGTTATAAAAAAATTTTCATACGAAAAGTAAGTCGTGCGACCTGCGAGTATAAGCAAATATTGAAGCTCAAACCATGCACCTGCTAGGGATACATAGTAGCTTATATGTAATGGTTGTACCCCTGATTATTAATGAAGATCACATATCTTTCAAATTATTTTACATCATTACTTCTATCTACATTATTTAGTCACAAAGACTTTATAATGGTCTAGACTTAGATACAGTTTATAAAGTCTTCCTCTCACACTAATTACTTTTGATATACAAAATGATGAATTTCCTATGCATACCCCTTATCACTAAATTATCATATTTATAGGTAGCAAACTAAGGAAAGAAACATTATTTTGCTATCTCAAATACAGTTGAAAGTAACTACGGGTGAGAAGCAATTCTACTTCGCCAAACTCACTCAGTGGAGAAGCATGTATCATTCTCCCATTATCCTCTTGTTCAAAATAATACATGTGATATGAATCATATGTTATGGTAGATAGATATTCACATAGAAACTAACTCATATAAAACATGTCATTTATCAACACTATACAGATTTAAGTCCAATTACCACTCAGGTAATTGACTTGAGACAACTAGCACAATTACAACTAATGCAATTGTCTAAGTCTCATGTCTTGTTATATGGGATTATGATTGTGGGAAACCACATTGACTATTTTCGAAAATGGTCTTATCTCAATCTTTTATTAAGGTGAAATACGTGACTTGAAGCATTAATGCCTCATCTCTTAATGCTACTTAAACACTATAGGCGAATGGTCAGTAAGAAAGTCATTCATTACATTTAACATATTATTCATTGTATTAGTGAACATACATTATGCAAAATCATTAAAAGTTTTGATGAACGCATCGTCAATTATGTATGTTAGCTTTAACATCTTAAATACTATCATAAAATATAATTTACCTTTTATGTGATAGCCTAAAATTTTATCAAAATAATGCTCTCAAAAACAATATAGTTGAAGATATCATTTATTTGGTATATGAGATTAAAATTTATTATTTCACAGTAACAACAAAATTGTCTCCTCTAAAAATAAAATAATCCATTAATAGTGAATAAAACTATTTTAACCATATTATTTTATACTACACGATCTTGTAGTCTAAGGTCTACATAAAATGTAAAACACTAAGGTATTTATCATGAATAATATAACTTAACATATAAGTTATATTTGCATCCATGAAATAATTTGTATTATTAAATTTGTGCCTAATTAGCTTTAAATGAGTAATTCATTTGTAAATCAACATATGTGCAATTTTATACATATAAGGCTATGAAGGATCAAAAAAATATCTTTGTAATGTTCATGTCTATATATTAATGATATCTTTTCCTTTATCCTCAATACGCAATTACTAGAAAAAATGTCTCATTTATGCATGTCATCAAATGACAAAAAAACATGCATAAATATTTAATTTTTGAGATACTCAAAATTAATGATTAATATTATTACATTAAGTCGTCTTAATTTCAAAAATAAAAATTGGTTCATTAAAATATACAAAATGGATTTTAACACAAAGTAGAAATCCTTTTGTTCTCGTGTCAATTTTAACAAAAAAGCATAAGCCAATTAGTACTTATGTTGATTTTAATACAAAGTATAAATCAAGTAGTACATGCATGTCCTTAATTTTATAATAAAAGACTATTTAACTAATGAAAAAAGGAACACCAATTTTCAAATCTAGCCAATATTATAAAACGCCAATTGTGATATCATATATCATAACATGAGATCATAACTGATCTTTTAAAAATTGTCAAAAAATTCATGAGTTTAGATGACAATTAAATATGGATCATTTATTTGAACACATTAAATGCTCATAATGATCTTTCATAATTTTTTGTAGACCATAACATAAGATCATAACTAATCAATCTTTGTTGGCATATTTTTTGTGGAGACACTCATAAAGGGTGGACTCACCAAATCAATCAAGAGATTAACTTTAACTTAATATTAAAGTTAATCAAATATTATCTCCTGATATTTATCTTATTAGTTAGTTTGAGATAATGATGGAAAAGCCTATAAATATTACATCTTAACCCTAACGTCAAAATGAAAAAAGAGTTACAACGTTTCAAAGGAGAGGGATGATAGGTGATCAAGTCTTGACTGGCGAACATGGTGACTTTTGTCCATCGATCCATTACACTGTAAGATAAGTTTTTATCTTATTTATATTTTATCATATATATTTAATTTCATCATCTACGGTTTGCCGACATAATCGATCAACTAAAAAATGTCAACTATCTCCCATACCCAATTTAGTAGGGAGGTTTGTTATTTGTCACAAAGACAATGGTGAACCACTTAGATCTTGTAAAAGATGAGATAAAATCGATCCAATTCAAAAAATTCAATCAATTTTATATTGGATTAGTATATTCATGATATACATACATGCATAGATCTAAGAAAAAATTATTTGCGAAAAATCTTTTAAGAACATACCTTAAAAAAATCACATATCAAATTGGGAATTAAAATTGTGGAAGAAATATTTATTTTATAATAATAATGACAAAAATGATTAATAAATCATCATAAAAGAATGAATAAACATGATTTATGATTAACAAAAAATCTAATTATGCTTTGATTTCAAAAAATAACATGGAACATCTTGTTCTAGAGGCTCTAATACTAATGATAAAATTAAATATATATAATAAAATATAAATAAGATAAAAACTGATCTTGCAATGAAATATATCGATGGGCACGAGTCACCATGCTAGCAACTCAAGCCTTGATCAATAAGAAAAAAGTTTGAATACCACAACTTATCATCCCTCTCCTTAGAAACACGGTACTTCTTTTTTTCTCATTTTGACGTTGGGGACAAGATGTAATATTTATAATTTTTTCTATCATTATCTCAAACTAATTGATAAGATAAATACAAGGAGATAATATTTGATTAACTTGAAACTAAGTCAAAGTGAATCTCTTCATTGATTTAGTGAATGCACCCCTATAGGTGTCTCTACCAAAACATACGACTGTTACCAAGGATTATGAGAGGACAATGACACAAGTAAATATAAAAGGATGACTTACTGAATGGTAAACAAATATAAAGAGTCTAGCAAGCATGGAAACTGACAAGTAAATATAAAAAGATGACTTATTGAATGGTAAACAAATAATAAAGAGTACAAGTAAATATAAAAAGATGACTTATTGAATGGTAAACAAATAAAAAAAAGTCTAGCAAACATGGAAACTGACAAGTAAATATAAAAAGATGAATTAATGAATGGTAAGCAAATAATAAAGAGTCTAGCAAACATGGAAACTAATACCCCTAGAATTTTGAAATTTGTACAACAAAATAGACCCAAATCACACTACAAAACATCTCAACAAAAAAGCCTACAACGGCAGCGGCACCAAATTACGTACTACACTAGAACCCAGGATGTACCTAACAGGCACCCACGAATACAGATTAGAGAATCAGATCAATTCTAAGCAATGCCTAGAACATGCAGTGAATAAGAAGCTAAAGGCTGGAAGCTTTACCTGCGGACCAGGATAACCACCAACGGGCCACCCAAGGGGCCATTTCAGCCTCCTTCTGGAGAAGGGTATACTCTTGCTCAATTCCATACCTGCCCATCACATCAATTCAGTCGGTACATGTACTTAATCACAAAGACAAACAGAGCGACAAATTGATAGACTCGTACATCCAAGAAAGGGCAAAAGGTCATATTACCATGGCTGTTGAGCTTCAACATCCGGGTGACTGAAGATCTTGGCTGCATTATACCTTTTGTTAGTGGGGATCGGCTCTCCAGCAGGCGTGTAGGCATCGCACATAACCTAACAAACAACAGGCAAAATACCCCTTGAGATCTACAAAGGGGACCAGTTGCCAGCATGAGATCAACACAAGGATCATGCTATCTAAAACTCACAAGGATGTTGTTGCCCCTTCTAAAGGGATCGTTGAAGATGGCCTGAGGACTGTTACAAGTCAATTAGAAAAGGGTAAGTTAAAATCAAGGAAAACAAAGAGAAGTGCCAAGGGCAGAGACACTCACTAGAGAATCACTTCACTGTCCTCCCCGGGGGCTTGACCTGTGCTAGAACCGTCGTAGTTCCACTTGGGTAGTTTTGATGGATCGTTCACTAGGCCGGGAAGAGTCTGCCAGACAAACAATCGTTATACGACTAACAAATCAATATTACACCCCTATATATTGACAACTACGTAGTAAAAAAACAAAAAGTTACCCTGGCCTTGCTCCGTATGTCCAAGCCCGATCCACCTATCCTGCGACGTCGAAGGAAAAAAATGAAAGATAAAAATTAACGAAGGACAGAAAATCATCTACAAATATATATTAAAACATCAAAGAAAAAGATCAAGTGAAAGGAAATCCAAGGATCGAGCAAACATGGCCGCACCGCATGCGAGGAATTGAAACATAAAGCGACAAGAGAGAGTTTGGAGAGGTACCCATCAAGTCAAGCCACAAAAGTGGATAAAAAAACATAGGAGAAGAAAGTTGATCCGTCAAAAAAAAATGTAGGCAAAGAAGTAGAGACGATGAAGGAAAGAGTTACAGACCATATGTATTCAGCGATGATCTTCTTCTCGGCAGTTTCGGAAAGATTGAGGTTGATGAGATCGTTGAGGGCAGACATGGCTGCGGCCGACGGAGAAACCAACAGCGACGGTTAGAAGTCCGGCGGCCGGCGGGAAGACGAGAATAAGGAAAGGCAGATGGAAGGGAGGGGGAAAGAGGTGCAGAGCGCTTTATAGAGGTAGTACCGGAGGTAGGCGTGGACTCGCTAATTAATAATTAAGTCATTTGTTGGTGAACGATATTTATTTATTTATTTATTTATTAGGATTTATATATATATATATATATATATTCTATTATATTACGTAAATATTTAATATTTTTCTAGAACAATACCTGCTTTTTACCGGGAATGGATACCGCGTAGATTATTTTTAAAAATTGGTATAAAATAAAAGTATTTGCTAAAGAAGGAAAATTAAATATTTTTTAAGAGAGGTTGACCGTGAACTATGCCGTAACAAGTGACGCGGTAGGTCGTACAGTATGAGTAATAAGCTTGACTCGGAAAAAAGGTAAGTAAAATATAATTAGTAACTAAGTAATATTAAATACTAACAATACTTATGTATAAGTATTATATTTTTAAATTTATTTTTTCAACTCCAAAAATTGTCGGAGCCCCACTTGTCTTTTTCCTTTACCGGGTTAAATTTTAACCATGACTCCATTTATTAATTGACTTTCCAATTCATAGCATATTATTTTTATTTTGATTAATAAAATTAATATTTTTAAGTAATATAAATTATATAATTATTAATTTTAAGTATCAAAAGACTAATTTTTACTAATTTTATATAATTTTTATTTACATCATTAATAATTTATTTTAAATTATTTTGAATCGGTTTGAAGTAAACTCTAAGTTTAATTCTAACATGTTTAGAGTCATAGTTTCGAATTTGCAAACTATGCATCTAAGTGGTTGTTGATGGGATAAGAGTTATTAAGATAATATACTAACAATTTGACGTTGAAGATAAAATAAAAGTCGAGCACTTTATCCAGCTTAGACACATCGAGTTCAAATTATATTCACGATTAAACGATTTTCCATTTACGGTTAAGCGACCTTCCATTTGAAACCATCGATATCTATAGCAAAAAATTAACAGACACAAATTCGCAATAAACAGCTCAAAGGTAAAATACTTACAAGTTGATTTGACTTGTTACATATAGAAAAGTCTTCAAATAAAATTATATTTTAATCACGAAATATATGCCCCAAAATTGTAATAATATCTTATTTTCCTGACTTTTTTTTTCATTTCAATCATTCTCTCATCTTTACTTTTTATAATACTAGACAAGACATCCTCATTAAATATATTTTAATTTTATATTATATATATATATATATTTGATATGCCCCCGTCAAATAATGAGACAAATTATAATGATACGATATTTTAGATACAAATTTTATTTTTACGTATAGATTCTAATTATATGAGAAAATAAACTATAATAATTTAATTTATTTTTATTTTGTTATATTTTGATTAATTAACTTTTCTACTTTCATGCTAATGATTTTTTTACCTCTCTTTTATTAATAATAAAATAATAGAAAAAGTAAAAAAAAAGGGCAATCAATGACCTCGTCATCACCGTAATTTATACGAAATAATAATTTTATAAAAGCCGCGTTGTGTTGCAACCCCTTAAAAGGCGTGAAGAATAATTTCAACTTTTTGTGAGAAAACTCCTAATATTCTTGTAAGTTGTGGGCACCCGTTGCCATGTTGCCTTTAATTAAGAATGAAATTATCAAAAGAAATACCTCCAGCTAAATCCCACAAGATCTAACTTTGTTCAATGAATACAAAAGTAAATGAAGAAACTAATATAGAGTGTCAATGCGTCTACAAAGGGGCAAAGTCACCATATACGATATGTCAATGCAAAAAAAAATTATTTTTTTAAAGAAAAGAATGAGTAATTATTTCAAGGATCCAGTAGTTTGGTGGGAAATGTATCAAAAAATCGTGCCGTTCAAAAGGGGATTCCGTCTTTGACTCGCTGGCCGCAGAATCTAATGCCCGCAAACGGAAGGCTTCGTCTGGGCCGGTTTTGCCGGTCGCCTCTCGAGAGAAGAAACGATGTCCTCTTGTGGGACATTCTTTATTTTATAGTTGAGCCCATGTCGGCCCATTGGTTGGTGTGGCCAGATTTTATTAGGATGTTCTCGTTGGAGCAAGTAGAGGGAAGCATATTTGCCAAAACAAAGCATAGTCTTCTCTTTCACTAATCCTCGTTTAAAAATATAACTAAAATGGACATCGAATACATAAGAAGTGGGTTTAAACAAATTTAAAATTTTGGCTCAATCTTCGATTTCAAAAACCTCCAAAATATCTATGGACAATGTTTTATGAGTTATGTCTTGAACGAGATTTTGTAAATTATCTTCTGTACAGTAGTTTAAAGGAGGTTTGTTTTTAAACTCATAATATGTTATTGCAAATAAATAAAATATCAATTAAGAAACTAAATGTATGTCGTTTTTAACAATGTTATTTGTCCCTTGGTAGGAGGTGTTTGCTTGCTAAAAATACATACCAAAAATCAAAAAGTTTTTATTTTATTTTATTGTTTTAAAGAGACTATTATTGTCTGCAAATTAAATGATTGGCGTCTCACATTTAAATGTGAATATAATGACTAAAATAGTTGATTATATGTGGATCAGTTGATTATGCACGCACATATTTGTTTCATAATGAAAATTATAATGTTAATATATATATTATTTAAAATTGTATTTTGTGGTTGAATGATTGCATACAAAAGCAACTATTAAATAATTTTACATTGTACAAATATCCAACAAAAAATAAAAAAAGATTTTTATCTATTATTGTATTATGATTCTTGTCATGTCCCAATCAAAGCGAAAATTGAAAGAACTAATTATTTCTTCAAAAGTAGTTAATTAAAGATAAAGATCACAAGTGCATTCTCAATATTATATTGGATTTTACCTTATAAGTACTGAATATATGAGAAATTAATTCTTTGTAGATCTTATATCTCACTCACCTTAAAAAAATCACATTTTAAATTTATTTTCATAAACCTAATCTGTATATATATAGACTGTTATTATCCAATATAGTCTTTGGTTGACTCTGATATTATTTGTAATGACCTGTTCTAAGTTCAAATTAATAGATTTAGTTATTTTTTAAAAGTGATTAACTAAATTTAAAAATCATAAACACATACTAACAAATATAATAGATCTTGTCGGGTACGAATTAGGGGTGAGACAAACTAATTATTTAGGATTTTGCAATTTTTATTTATAAAAATGAAAAATTTTTAGCCTGACTAAATCAATAGAAATCTGTTAAAAGTTCACACATTTTAAATCATGAAAAATAAATCAATTAGAAGATTTTTGGACAAAGTGAAGTTGTAAAATCAAGTTCTATAGTATATAAATGAATTATAGATCATATTGCTTATATGAGTTACAAGTTTTGTTTGGAGCAATTTAACATGTTTAACTAGTTAAAGTCTACATAAATAAATATAAAAATAAATAAATGAGATAATTTTTCAAATAAATATAATATTTTTATCAAAGTATATCAAAATATAGCAAAATGATTAGTTTTGAAATACTATCAAAGTATAGCAAAATAAAAATTAATTTTGGATTACTTTCAAACTAATGTATTTTCAAAAAAATTTAAAAGTACACCATATTAATATCCAATAAAAATAATGCTCTATTTATGTACTCTACTTCCCCATACTTATATATTCTATTACATGGGATACGGTAAAAAGGTCTGAACTACAGGTGTGCCACAAGCGGGCTATACGAGACATAATTCAACTTAATTGTCATTTTTTAAAAAATTATGTTCGTTTTCAATCCTATCGTTGAATTTTATAAAATTCTAAAAAAAGGGTATTGTATTGCATATAGATTTTTAACCCATACCCAAAACAAATAGTTTTACTAACTCACGTGAATATTAAACATTAAACACTTCCCTTGTGATAAAACATGGTATCGAGGGATAGACGCTTTTATTGTAATAAAACATAGTATTATTGATGGAGGAAATACTTTTTTGGGGTGAGGGGGTGGGTGGGTTGGGGAAAAAACCAAGCGATGTGTCATTTGTAACCCACGGTTGCCTGTCACCTCTTCCTAAAGTCCAGATTGAATGCATAACAATTCAATATGCATCCTCGATCCCGCCTACCATTTTTGTCTGACCTTGTCAATCATCAATGACTTATTCATTGGACCCACCATCGCTTCCAATTCCATGTCGCCGAGCCAAAGCTCGCCGGAAAAGTTTACCACGCTTCCCTTTATTATTATTATTATTTTTATTATTATTATTATTATTATTATCCTTATTATTATTAATAATAATATTATTATCATCATCATCATCATCATTAGTTAAAAAAATTCGCACAAAGCCCAAGGTGTATTTAAAATTTATTATTAATAAAATACGTGTTACGAGCATATAAAATTAATTAAATAAAAAATATTAATTAAATATTTTATAAGTAAAAAATATTAATTAAATAGAATTTATTTCTCTAAAAGATTTTAAATCTAGATAAAATTGTGCTCTAACTTAATTTAACAATAAATAACAGTAAATATACAAATAAATAAATAAAATATGTAAAAATTTAAATTAAGTATCTACATTAAATAACAAATGTAATTCGATTAGTATAATTATAAATATATAAAAATTTACTAATATTTTTAAAATTCTTAATTTAGATAGAATTATAATCTAATGCTTTTTGATAATAGATATTACCAATAATATGTACATTAAATAACAACTTTAATTTGAATATTATAATCATAAATATATCAAAATGTATTAATATTTTTAAAATTTTAATTTAGGTAGAATTATACTCTAATACTTTATTAATTATCAATAATAATTATAATTTCAAATTTTGGTAATTATTAATGAGACCATAATATTATTGTGAGGCCCGAATCAACAACAATCAAAGAAAAGGGAGAAACACTATGAGAGCATTGCTTTAATATAAGGGGTTTATTATGCAAGATATCAGATTATTTATCATTATATTACAAATAAATTGTAATTTAATAGATAAATTTTCATTAAATAATAAAATTTTTTCAATAATTTAATACTTTAGAGATAACCTTTCATTGACTATAACTTTAAAAATAAAATATCTTAATTGAATAAGAAAATATACTATAATAATTTAAATTATTTTTATTTTTGTTATATTTTGATTAGCCAAATCCCCTAGTTTTACTTACAGGTCATTATTAAGTTCTTCTTTTATTAATATATAAAAGTAGATTATTATTACATATTAGAGTTATTATGTTAGTAAAAAACCGTGCCTTCTATGGATTTTATATGTATATTTTGTAAGTATAATAAATTTTAAATATAGAAAAACGTGTATATTTTATTTGTAATTTAGGATTTTATTTATTTATAATTAATTTTCTGGAGAATTAAACATTTTTTGATATGAACAAAAAATCTTCACCTGGTTTAAAATCCTTATTTATTTTTAAAATTTGTTACAAACAGGGTAAGTTTAATATTTTTTACCATGTTTTCACTTGCCTACGATAAAATAAAATAAAAACAAATCTTGCGAATGCCAGAGACACTTACATAAATCAAAATAATAATAGATGAATTTCTAATTACTACAATATTAGGTGGATGGTGATACAATTAAGCAGTATCAAACATAAAGTATTATGAGTATTTTCTTTTTAGAAAGTCTATCTTCTAAGTTACTATCTGTTCAATGATTGAAAAATTCTTAATATATTTTCAAACTAGTATCAATTACAAACTTATTATTATATAAATGATTTTCAATATATATATATATATATATATATATATATATATATATATATATATATATATATATATATATATATGATAGGGTGAGAACTTAAGAACTCAAGAGCTCAATTTTAATGTGTTGGATAAGAATTAACGGTGATAATGATTCAAAAAAACATGATCACCGTTGATCTATATCCAATGTTCTGAACACAGGCTTATATCACTATACAAAAATGCTACAGTGCCACGGGCCTCAAACTAGAGTTCCATCCGCTTGACCCGATTAACCCGTTCGACCCGCAGCCCGCCCGAACCCGCAGCCCGCCCGACCCTACCCGCCCGACGCCGCCCGCCCGACGCCACCGCCCGACAGTGCCGCCCGCCAGCCGCCATGCGATCGACCCTCCCCGCCGCGGCTTCCCTGGCAAGCGCCGCCCACGGCCCTGTTCCCAGCCCCCCACCGCGACCCGACCAACCTACCGCCCCGCCGCGGCCCGCCCGCCCGCCCCAAGCCGCGGCGACCCCCTCACCCGCCCCCCGCCGTGGCCCCCCAAGCCGCCCACCCCTCCGCCGCGGCTTGGGGCGAGGCGGCTTGGGGGCCACGGCGGGGGGCGGGTGAGGGGGTCGCCGCGGCTTGGGGCGGGCGGGCGGGCCACGGCAGGGCGGTAGGTTGGTCGGGTCGCGGTGGGGGGCTGGGAGCAGGGCCGCGGGCGGCGCTTGCCAGGGAAGCTGCGGCGGGGAGGGTCGGTCGCATGGCGGCGGGCGGGCAGCGCTGTCGGGAGGCGGTGCTGTTCGGGGGAGCCACGGCAGGGGGGTCGGTCGCAAGGCGGTGGGCAGGCGGGCGTTGGGCAAAGCGTCGGGCAGGCGTCGGGCGGCGTCGGGCAGGCGGCGGCGGCGGGCGGCGGGCGTTGGGCAGGGTGGCGGGCGGGTGGATCGGGCAGGTCGGGCGGGTCTGGCGGGCCGGCAAACGGGTCCAGAGGGGTGGGTGGGTGCTTTGATTGTAGGCCGTCGGATCAAGATCCGACGGCCCATGCGAGGCAGCGCTAATGCGCTGCCAAAATGGGCAGTGCACTGTAGCGCTGTATATCATATCAAGTGTCCCTCCTTTTTTATAAAATATAAATAATTATTAAGATGAGCTCTTATAGAATAAAGAAAAATGAATGAAATAAAAATTATGCAAAAAAATAATTCACTAACATGAAAATAGCATATCATATAGTAAATAATTTTTTTTCTTTAGTGTATAAATTAAGAAAAAAACTTCCTAACAAAGAATTATAATTTTACTATATCACTAATATGCTAAGAATAGTTGTTTTTTTCAAAGATAGTGAAATAGATATCGAGCCATGGAAATGTCCTCCAAAGTCCAAAGTAAACGTCAGTCCATCAACGGCGGGTGCGATTCTAGTTACTTTGTAGACAATCGATACAGACATGGATAAACTCTCAAGAGGGGGCTTTCTTGCACATTGACGGGTGTAATAAGAATATTTAATTTGCAATTACTTAAGCTATGGGTGGAGATGTCCGGGCCACGCTGTAACATTAAAAAGGGGAAGCTCCATTTCAAACTTTTGTTTTAAAAATAACTAAATTTACAAAATTAAATAAAAAATAATTATTTTTAAAATTTTCATATCAAATATGACCGAATTCTCTCATTTTTTTAAAATAATGATAAAAATACCCATACAATTTATTTTTACAAATACCAAAATCTAAAACATATAAAACTTATAATTTTTTATTAACTTTATATATATAAATAAAAATGAAGTGATGAATATTAAATAGAATATAAAACTATATTATTGATGATCTGAAAAAGCAAAAAAATATTTTATTGGATTTAGACAATTAAAAAGAAAATTAAATTTTGGGCCATTAAAAATTAAAAATTATATATATATTTAGAAATTCAGAATTTAATTTGAAATTGTCATATTTTATTAAAAATTAAAACGTTTATTTTATCCAATATATTTTTATTATGAATATTTTTTAAAAATAAATGAAATATTATTCATTATATAAAACACAAAAAATATGTTTGAGAAAATTCAAAATTAAATTAAGGGTATTTATGTTAATAAATAATATCACAAATAAAATATTTTTAAAATATGTGAATTAGCTATATATGAAATACAAATTTGAGATATGACTATATTTAATATAAATTTGAAATTTTAGTCATCTAAAATATTAAAATTTAGTTATTTATTATATTTTACAAAATTAAAAGTCAAATTATTATTTTTTAACAAACTCACGCTTGGTCCTAAATCCAAAGTTTAGAAACTTCACTTTACCCACAAGAAACTTTAATGGTTAATTCCATTTCTTTGTTTCTTGAATGAAATATTTTATGAAAGCTTTATTTATTGATTTTAAATGATATCTTACACTAAATAATAAATATTATTAAAAAATAATTTAAATTAGTATTTTAAAATAATATAATACAATTTATTTATCAAAATCTTAAAAATATACACTCATTGCCATGCATGAATAGACTTTTTAAGAAATATATAGCTTTTTACCTACCACATAAAAAATATTGTAATTCATTTGTTTAAAAAATGATATCAATAGTTGTCAATTGACTTCATAGCCATTTACCAAATTGACTTGGAGTCGTGAATTTTATGTACCACGCAATGCACCCACTCACCCCTGTAGATTTTTTATATATATAGAAAGAGAGATTGTTTGGCAGGTGGGTGAGTGGGTGTCAAGGATGTCCATTGAGAGTGTTGTTAGTCCTTCTCGTGACTTTTTGGTGTGTTGGTGAGTTGGTGTCAAGGATGTCCACTGAGTGTGAAAAAGTGTGTTGGTGAGTTGGTGTCAAGGATGTCCACTGAGTGTGAGTTAGTCCTTTCTCGTGACAAATCAGAAATGTTTCTATATATACATTAAATATAAGTAAATATAAGGAGCATTTGTCAATAGAACAGAAATATGTGTAAACAATTTTTATAATGTAATTAAATAATGAATACGACGCATTAATGATTCATTTTTAAGAGCTTTGTTTGCTTTACTTTAAACTGAAAAACAAAAAAAACAAAAATTCAAGTTGAAATTTTATTTTTCAAGTTTATAAACCACGTTTCCATAAATGACATCATATAAAACTTCACCCCACATTTACGTTCTTTTTGCCCTCCCCACCCAACCTTCCAGAACCATGACGTTTTGCTCGAGAAACCCAGCCGTTGATCGATGACCAATATTTGGGTTGTATTTGCTACAATTTTCAGCGGTGGGGATTGATTTTTTTTGTAGTACACATGAAAATTTAAGTGAACAATTCAATCCAAATACTCTCATAATAATACTACACAAAATAAATAATCATTTTATGGTGAATAATTATTTCAACAATAGACACAAACCAAAATTGTAGCTGTGAAATAATTTCGAACTCAGCAAAATGAAAACTAACGTTCATAATGGGTTTCATAATTTGTATGTCAAAATTTTCCCAAGATGAAACTCACTAAGACACCCATATAGCAACGTCAAAATAAAAATGACAAGATTTAAATTTGAAATTTTCATTTATACAAGAGCCAATTGAGGTCACGATCGGGTATAAAATTTCGATATGTAAAATACTGTACTGATAAAGTGTCAATAACACTTCCGAGAATGAAATGCAGATGGAGATAGGGGCAATTTTTAACTTAATATTCGATGGTCTTTGAGTCACTACAATTTGCTTTCAATCACGCCAATTAGGGTGAAGCTGGATGTCAAGATGAAGCTTAGCTGGTTTACGAGAAGGTGGAAGATGAAACAACATTAAAGAGGAGGACAAGTGGAGGGAATGTTTGTCTGTCAACAAAAGGAATTATGTGAGTTTCAAGGTAACCTCTTAGGAGTGAAACAGAAATGAGCGGATTCCGCGCTAATTACAAACCATTCTCCATGATCACGTTAAGACCTTTTTAAAGTTCACATCTTCCCAAGATATATATATATATATATATATATATATATATATATATATATATATATATATATATATATATATATATATATATGAGGGTGAGGAGGCTGTGATGCAGCATAGCCATCTTGGCTGTGCTGCATCTTTCCAGCCGTTGGATTCAATCCAACGGCTGGAAATAAACCTCCCCACCCCCACCCATCCCACACCCCCACCCCTCTTCTCCTCCCCTCCTCCAGCTTCTGGCCTGGCCGTCCTCCTTTACCGCCGCGCCCCTCGTCCCCCCGCCCCCACACCGCATTCCTTGTCCCACCCCCGACGCTGCCCCTCATCCCCCCACCTTTATTCTCCCCGCCCCGCCTCCTCCCCCTGGTCGGTTTGCCACCCCGCCCCCTGTTTTTGCCGTCGACCGTGCCCCTCGTCCCCCACCCTCCCTAAGCACCTTTATTTGCCCGCCCACACCCCCCCCCCCCCCCGACTGGTTTGCTACCCCGCCCTCCCCTGTTTTGCCGTCGACAATCTCCCTCCCCCCTCTGTTTTTTTCCCAACAATGGCAGGCAGGGCCACAATGGCGGATGGGACCTCCACGACAAAGGTGCACTGTCTCGATGGGGAGCTGCGGCGGTGGTAGGGAGGAGGTGGGGAGCTGTGACGAGAGATGGTAAGCGGGGCCACATTGGCGGCGGAGGTGGGGAGCAGTGGCGTTGTTGCGTTGTCACGGCAACCCTGATCATGCACTGTCAAGGCTTGGGGAAGAGTAGGGATGGCAGCGGGTGGCCGGCGGCGAGGTCGCTGGCGGTCGGTGGCGCTGCAAAACAAAGGGGGTGGGGGGAAGGAAAGGGCGATCGCAATTTCATAATAAAAACTTGATTCGTTCCCGACTCGAGTCAATATTACAAAATAAATTTTAAAAAATAAAATAATTTCGTAATAAAAACTTCACTCGGTCCCGATCGAGTTAATATTACGAAATAGATCCCAAAAAATATAAAAAATATATAGTAAAATACCAGAATATAAAATAATTTCGTAATATAAAATAGAGATTGAAAAATGGCAATTTCGTAATAAAACTTAACTCGACTCTCAGTGGGTGTGTGTGTGTGGGTATAAACATTATATAATATTTACCCATGTTTTTAATATGATTTTGTACTTCCCGGGTATAAACATTATTAATTAAGTAATATTTTACTTAATTTTTTTAGTTAATTAATATTTTATTATATATGCTTAACTTTGATGTTTTAATGCAAAAAAAGATGAATAAATTAAGCTTTGGATTTGATTGGTCATGACACTTGGCGCCACCCAATGGCTACAATGTATGGTGTTCAATGGAGTCGAACAGTTGGAAACTTAAAGGGACATTATAATTAATTAGATTACGTCGATTAGTGAACACCCTCTTCGAATTCTTATATCTCCACTTCTATAGAAAGGGGTGGTCATTTGTTGTTGATCATATCTCATCTCTTGGCTTCAGAGTGTAGTGAAAGTAGTAGTTTTAGTTTTTGTATTGTATTTTTCTTATAATAAAAATTAGTTTCTTCTTTATATTGTTTTCTATTTTTATTATGGAGTAGTCTTTTATTTTCGTTCTAGAGAAGAATGGAACTTAACATGATTTAATTGAATTTATATCAAGTTTTACTCTTTTATTCAATCGTATTGTTTGAATTATCATATTCTTAATGCTAAGAATAGATTGATCACCTATTTCTTAGATCATGAGGTTTAATTAGATTTCGGGAGAAATTAATTAGATTAGTCATTGGTAGTTCATCATACGATGAGTCTTTGGACTTGTTTGTTGTTGTGGTCGGAAGATACACAACACCGTATGCGGTTGTAAGAGGGGTGCAGGCAGTTGGGTGGCGTGGCAAAACAGGGATGGAAGAAGAGAGTCACCGGCAAAACAGGGGAGGGAGGAGGAAATCGGCAGGGGTAGTTTTGCAATAAAAAATTGACTCACTCCTGACTCGAGTTAATATTACGAAATATAGCTTAAAGAATATAAAAATATAATAAAATACCATAAAATAAAATAATCGAGTTCTAATAGATTATTTTATCTTATGGTATTTTAATCTATTTTTTCATATTTTTGAGATTTACTTCGTAATATTGACATGAGTTGGGAAGGAAATGGGCAGGGGTAGTTTTGTAATAAAAACTTGACTCGGTCCCAACTCGAGTCAATATTACGAAATAAATCCTGAAAAATATAAAAATTCAGGAAAATACAAGAAAATAAAATAATCGAATTCTAATGGATTATTTTATTTTATGGTATTTTACCCTATTTTTTCATATTTTTCGAGATTTACTTCGTAATATTGACATGAGTTGGGAAGGAAATGGGCAAGGGTAGTTTTGTAATAAAAACTTGACTCGGTCCCAACTCGAGTCAATATTACGAAATAAATCCCAAAAATATAAAAAAATTCAGGAAAATACCAGAAAATAAAATAATCGAATTCTAATGGATTATTTTGTTTTATGGTATTTTACCCTATTTTTTCATATTTTTCGAGAGGGGTAGTTTTAAAATAAAAATTTGACTCACTCTCAACTCGTGTCAATATTACGAAATAAAATAGGGATAGAAGAAGAGAGTCACCGGCAAAACAGGGGAGGGAGGAGGAAATAGGCAGGGGTAGTTTCGTAATAAAAAGTTGACTCACTCCCAACTCGAGTCAATATTACGAAATATAGCTTGAAAAATATAAAAATATAATAAAATACCATAAAATAAAATAATCGAGTTCTAATAGATTATTTTATCTTATTGTATTTTAATCTATTTTTTTCATATTTTTTGAGATTTACTTCGTAATATTGACATGAGTTAGGAAGGAAATGGGCAGGGGTAGTTTTATAATAAAAACTTGACTCGATCCCGACTCGAGTCAATATTACGAAATAAATCCCAAAAAATTAAAAAATTCAAGAAAATACCAAAAAATAAAATAATCAAATTCTAATGGATTATTTTATTTTATGGTATTTTACCCTATTTTTTTATTTTTTTTGAGAGGGGTAATTTGAAAATAAAAACTTGACTCGGTCTCAACACGTATCAATATTACGAAATAAAATTCAAAAAATATGAAAAAATATAGAATAAAATACCATAAAATCAAATAATCCATTAGAACTAGATTATTTTATGTTATGTTATTTTACTAGATTTTTTATATTTTTTGGATATATTTCATAATATTTACACAAGTCGGGAGCGAGTCAAGTTTTTATTACAAAATTGCCATCGAGTCATTTTTCCCCACGAAGATCATCCCCTCCTCTGTTTTTGCTGCTCCACCCTGATCGCCGGCGACCGCCACCCGCCGTCACCTACACCACCACCGGTCAGCGTCGCCATCTCCGCCCCTCTTTCCATTTTTTCCCCTTCTTTTTCTTCCCCTTATCCTGTTCGCTGCCCCTGCTCTGTTTCATGGAGTGCTGCCCGGCCTCGACATAGCCAGTTGCCTCGATGCCGTCATCTTGTCATCAACCATCCCTTGTCGTTGTTAACCTTCCATCCAAACTGAGGTGCGATGAGGCGGGTGCAGCAACTGGCATAGCGAGCGGCCGCAGTGGGCAGCTGCAGAGGACAGCAGGAGCGGTAGGGTGGGGGTGGGGGGCGGGGGAAGCGGGCCTCGCCGGGCAGAAGTGGGGCGTGGCGGGGGTGCATGGCGGGGATGGGGGTGTGGCGGAAGTTGGCCGGTGGGGAGAAAGAGGGGGGTGGGGGGGAGGAGGGGAGGGTGGGAGGGGGAAGGAGGATTTATTTACAGCCGTTGGATTCAATCCAACGGCTGTAAATAAATGGAGCACAGCCAAGATGGCTGCGCTCCATTACAACCTCCCTTTTTCCTATATCTATATATATATATATATATCACACACACACACACACACACCAAATGATACGTAAGACACGTAACTCGAGTTAGAGTTTAACATTAGCTAACTAGTTAATTCAGTTGTCAGTTCGAGTCGAGTCAGTTTGACATATGTACTGAGCCAAGGCCGGCCATGTATTATAAGCGATGAGGATCAAGTGTACCAAAGTATATAATGAGAAATAAATTATCTGAGTATATGATAGTATGTAGTTATTTTTTATGTATTTTATCATATAATTAATTTTAGGCTGAATAATGCATTAAGATGCGTTATATAACAGTTTGGGTGGGTTTAGTTATAGAACATGTTATTTTGATATTATTAAGTGTATTATATTTTATGGTATTTTTTCATATTTTTTGAATTTTTTTTGAATTTATTAAGAGTTAGTTATTATTTTTTACTTGAGTCATAATTGAGTCAACCACCACCCCCCACCCCCCCCCCCCCCGGGCCTCCACGACGCACCGATTGCACGCCCTCACACTGATTCCGCCATTGACCGCATCGCTTTGCCACCCTGCCGACCTAGATGAACCCTTTCCCCCATTTCAATTCACCCGTGAACCAACCCGGAGATGTTACCGGCGATCGAACAGTTCATTAATTGACTTGACTTGATTAAGCCAACCCGAATCTACCCTCAACGTCTCAAGATGGTGATACAACATACAAAGCATGGTTGAGATGCTTGGGTTCTAACCTTGTACTACGGCATGTCATGATGTGCAGACAATTAAATAAACGAACCAAACAAACAAAAAGTTCAAAAGAAATATCTTTTTTTTAAAAAAATGAAATGGACAGTCTCCCTTAAAATTGCAATAGGGGCTACCCTGTCAACAATACTAAGTATATATTCATAGCAATAAAAATCGAAAGCACAGTCCAAACACAACATGTTCTTCACATTCTAGTTATCCTCACTCCGTAGCTCACCCTGTTCGTTTCCTTTTTATATTTTCATTCACATACAAAATATCTATAGCACTTTATAGAAAAGCATTCAAATTTCATTATTTACACAGTTCAACACATCGCCAATTTTTTGGCAGGTACATGTGTGCGCGATTTTAGTGCTGCTTCTCCGTAGTCCCGACAGTGCTCATTCCTCGCAATCCTCACTTATATATATAATAAAAAAACATTAGTAACGTGTGTTATGGTCCAGACATAACTAATAACAAACTGACACAGGAGAGCTGACCCTCTTGTTGAATAAAAACCTCATTACTCTTCCTCATAGAACTCTCATTAAGGTAATAATTGGGAGTCATCGACCTTGCCCGATAGCACCCCCTTTTCATCTCATTCTCATTCATTGGTCAGTTTAAACTATCCCTTGCGCGGGAAAATCATTCTATTTTCTCTAGCCATATAGATCCTCGGTATTACTCCTGGCCTTGAGTACAGAGGTTGAGTACTTTTAGGCATGCGCCTTCAGTACCCTTTGAAACCACAAGTCTAGACATGCACTATATAGTAGTACTGGTAAACCTCCACACTTCTCTGGGTTTGAGGAACTCAAAGGTGGAGTTATCATGATCCCTCGGGAATGGAATAAATGCTCACCAATTCCAAAGCCCACTTTGACAAACACACACCCTATCTCAAGACATGGCCATCGATTTCCCCTTATGTCGCATTTCACTGAAAACATGAAAACTATATGTACATAGGCCTGCGTAGGGAATTCAGTATAATAGCCCCGAAGGCATCGTGACCCGGATCTGAGTTTTGAAAACAAATTCAAGGGATCTCATCCTCGAGGGCTATTAATCCAGAAATGAAATCGGCTAAATGGCCCATGTGGAGTGGGATATGATTAATCCACCACTCGACATATCCTCTTACCTAATAAATAAAACACGATAGAATGAGAAAATCAATCGAGAGCAAGTCCTAAATGGACCTAGTAGAGCTCCAATTGTGGTTGCGTGCTTACCACAAGTCAGTGGTGATATCGTAAATAAAAGTTGACTCGACTCTAACTCGAGTTAAAAGTAATAACTAGCTCGTAATAAATCCTAAAAAATTCAAAAAATAGGGAAAATCCAATAAAATATAATACACACCATGACATCACAATGACATATTCTACAATTAATAACCCACTTAAACAACTCTATAATGCTATTTGGCCTAAAAAAATTCTACGATCAAATATATAAAAAATATTACTCCATACTATCATATACTTTGATAATTCATTTATCATCATCTTTTTGACGTTATTATCATAAACTCAGGTACATCTGACCCTCATCGCTCATAACTCACAGCTAGCCTAGACTCAGTACGCGGTTCATGAAACTGACTCGACTCGAACCGATTGGTTCACTAATGTAAAACTATAACTCGAGTTATATGTTTTACACATACCCTTGACCACCTCGTTGAAAAGTCGTTAGAAGCCACCAGAAAATCGGATTTACTAGAATTTGGACTTCGGATGTTGCTGTGTGCCAAGTTTGAACTCGATCAAACTTCGGACACCGTCGGGTGCTGACCTGAGACCCGAACCGCTTGACAAACCCTAATTATCGCTGATTGCCGATGACGCGAGGAATAATTACCTTTGACCTAATTATTTAAAATTGATAATTATTAGCATAACATGCTAGGATTTGATTGATTGACATGGTAAAATATTTTAATTGTAAATAAAATAAATTTGCATAATTTGAATGATATGAAATAAATGCTAATGAACTGATTAACAAGTTAAGTATGAATTGTTAATTAACTGCAATGTAAATTAGGAAATCATGATGTGAATTGATGTGAATGCTTGATTGATTGAGTATATTAGTTAGGATGTGTGAATGCATCATTTAGATAGTGGGCGTTAGCTTTTAGATTTAATGTGTAGGTACGACGTAGGAGATCGCTGCCTAGGTGGACATGATTGGAGCTTATTCTAGGTCCGTTTAGGACTCGCTTCTAGTGTGACTTTATCACTCTATCGTGATTTGTATTTAACAGGTAAACAGACGTGTTGAGTGGTGGATTTATCGTATCCCACTCAACACGGGCCACTTAGTCATGCGAATTGCTTGATTAATAACCGTCGAGGATGAGATCCCTTGAGTTTGTTTTATAAAACTCAAATCTAGATCATGATGCCTTCATGCCTACTATATTATGATCACTACTCTGACATGTATATATATATAGTTTTCAGGTTTTCCAGTGAGATGTGAGATAAGGGGAAACTCGATTCATGTGTACTATAATGCACTGCATGTCTAGACTCGTGGATTCAAAGGGTACTAAATACACCTCGCCGAAGAGTACTTGACCTCTATACTCAGGGCAAGGAGTAATATGGAGGATGTAGAGGGTTTTAGAATAATTGATTTTCTCGAGTGTGGGATAGTTTGAAAATGCCGAGGCTTCTGATGAGTCAAAATGAGATGCTGTCAGCTTCGAAGGCTGATGGCTCGTGATTAGTGCCTTTATGAGTGTTTTTAATGTAGAAGTATAGATGAATGATTTTATTTAACAGGATAGTCATTTCTCCTATGTAAGTTTGACTATTAGTTATTTTTAGACCAATAACACTCATTATTGACTTTTCGTATTATATATGTAGGTAAGAATATAAATGGCTGAGCACTGTCGGAGACTACGGAGGAGCAACAATGCTACATGCACAAACGTACATGCTGTATGGAATGAATGGCAATGTGAAGTGATGAACTGTAATGCATCTTATTGTAGATAAATAATATGATGTCTGAGTGCAGGAAGTATTGTGTGTAAATCATGAAATGATCCGCACTTGTTGTAAATAGAACTGACGAGGATGAGCTAGGGGGTCCGGGCCTGGCTCATAAAAAAAGAATATGATTGTAATGTGAGCGTTGTGTGAAAGATATGATGTTTTAGCAAAGTTTTATATTTTATATCATCATATATATATATATATATATA
>JAURVB010003951.1:0-62979 GCA_033002965.1 Piper betle
TGAATTCCTAATATATTAGATTTTGTGTGAATGAAATCATGGATGCATGTGTATATATTTATACATATATATTATTTTGACAGGGTGGGCCCATAATTGCACTTTTGGGAGACCCTGTTAGTTTACTTCAGAATTTTCATCGATTTTGCTCGTAATTGTGATGGTGTGAAATTTAATTTGTATGTCATTCATGTAGTGCCATGTTAGGATTTTGTGCATGCATTCATTCATGACAGAACGTATCTTCATCTTAAGACGCCGAGATTGGATCCGCACGAGTTAGGTTCGCATTAGCCGACCTAACCGGGGCCTGTAACATGCCGGTTCGGTTCACGAGCGTGAACCGGATTTGGGGTGTTACATATATAGTACTTTTCTCTCATGTTTATCCTTGTGCAATCACTTACATCGGATAGGAAGTCATTCACTTGAAGAGGATAAACATGAATCGGGAAGAGTCAAGACAATAAATTGGTTGCTTTGATGACATTTTGTTAAGGCAAACTGGATGACCTTACCTAGGCCTTCATCTTGTTGAGATCACGATATAATATCAACCGCTGGTGACCCTAGTAGGTTGTTATTGTTAACTGTTGGGTTTATCCTACATCGGTCGTAGATGATGTTGGTGAGTTGTATATAGGCTAATGAGAAAGTTAATTTTGGATTAAGAGAGGCCCGTGACACCTATTACAAGTCCCTTTTGGAAAGGGCCCAACAGTGTATGAGCTTAGTTGGGCTCAATGCCCAACAGTGTATGAGGCTTGGTTGGGGGCCCAAAAGCCCAAGAAGTCTTATCAGAGCCAAGTTATGATCTTTGGAGATTTGGTGTTTGCCTATGCCGATTGTCGGAGTTTCCTAACAGTGGTATCAAAGCTTGTTGGGTTAAGGGCCCAAATGGCCCAACGAGTAATATTAGAGCTTGGTTGGGGGCCCAAAGGGCCCAAGAAGTGTTATCAAAGTTATGATCTTTGGAGATTAGGTGTTTCCCTACACTGATTATCAGAGCCAAGTTACGATCTTTGGAGATTTGGTGTTTGCCTATGCCAATTGCTGGGGTTTCCTTCATGGGTTCCACCTAATGATTTAAGAGATAGTTTGCTAGGTGGGGGTGCCAATATTTGATGAAAAGTGAAATTGCCAGACGATGATGATCATTGTCGGTGTTTGCCTATGCCGATTGTCGGAGTTTCCTTCATGTGAAAAATGAGATTGCCAGATGATGATGATCATTGTCGGTGTTTGCCTACACTGATTGTCGGAGTTTTCTTCACGGGAAAAGTGAGATTTCCAGACAATGATGATATTGTCAATGTTTGCCTACGCCGAATATCAGAGTTTCCTTCATGGGTTCCACCTAATGATTTAAGGGAGGGAGTTTGCCAAGTGGGGGCACCGTCTGATGAAAAGTGAGATTGCCTGACGATGATGATTCCCTTGGGTTTATTCCACATTTCCCTTAGGTTTATTTCACATTGGTCGTAGATGATGTTAGTGAGTTGTATATAGTCTAATGAGAAAGCCGTAACACCTATTACAAGTCCCTTCTGTGAGCCTAAAAAGCTCAACAATGGTTTTAGAGCTTGGTTGGGGGCCCAAAGGACCCAACATTAACAACAGGACCTAGCAAATGATATATGCTAAATATACACATGCACAACCCACAGTATTTTTCACATGACTTCTAGAAATATTGTTCTAGATTTTTAGCTTCTTTTCAATGAAGAGAGGCCATGTTGCTATTTATTTAATGGATGGACTTCAAAGTTGAGAAACTATGTCGTTTAGTTATAGCCGAAGCATCCTTTCGGTCACTACATAAATTCCTCAACAAATAAATCTTGACAAATCTTTATTTCTCTTATATTCGACGATCTAAGAAGTTACTACTGTCATTTTGGATGATCTGGACTGCATAATCAGTGCAACAACATTGAGCGACGCCCAGAACAGCATAGCATTTCCCTCCTAAGTATCCACGTCCTAGACCGATACATGAAATCATGACAGATATTGTCGGTGCATAAATTGAGAGTAGTGCAGACTTCTGTAAAAGCATAAGGAAAAATAAGACGTATAGTGAAACTTCAACTCACATGCATGCTAGAAAACAAAGAAAAACAAAATGTAAACTAAATGATTCATATCTCGAGTTATAAATTAGTACACTTTCGAGTAGAATATTACTAGCATCAATAGAAGGTGAGGTAACCGAAAGGAAGAAGCATATGGCAGCAATGAAGTACAATTGATTACTGGCCATGATGAAAAATGATTTAAGATAGAGAATTGAGAGAGGAAAAGAGCTTGAGGTTCTCACAAGGAAGGATGAGACTTGGTATTTATAGCCAGATTTGTAGTCAGGTACGAATCCTAAGTAATTTGTAACTTTATAGCTTCCTATAATATAAATGAATGTCAAACAAAACAATGCCTAGTATCAATTCACATAGCTCTTAGCTTTACGTATTCTCCATAATTTTGCAAACAAGACATGCTAAAAGATTCCTTAACTTGGTTGAAGAGTGGAAGCCAATCACTTATAAAAAATCTTCTTTCATACTTGCTTCCCAAAAGTACAAAAACTTTGGGAAGCATCTCAACTCTTTACATACACATGAAACATAATAAATACATTATTATTGAATTGAATTAAGCTATTTTACTATTCATATTTATATGTATGTACTTACAAATACAAATGATTGGCTGCCTCTCCTTTTATAAGATAATAATAAATCATTGTTAAACCCAAATTTTTTTATTATTATTTTTCAATAAAATATTTGTAACCCCCAATTTTTTTGCCAGAAGATGGATATAATTACGATGTTATAATTGAGAAATCCCTTAGACTACTATCGTACAAATTGTATGGAAATGGATCTCAACCCTTAATTAGGTTTAAAACAGACATTTTACTAGATTGTTATACAATGCATGTTAATCATACTATTGTAAGAACGTTCTTAACTTTAAAGAAGCTCTTAGTATGAATAATTAGAGTCACGGGAGAGGTACCTCTCTAGTAACTAAGAGGTAACTTTACATAATGTAAATGATTATTCCGAGCTACATAAAGGCAACACCCCTATAAAGCTAAGACGTGAACTTGAAAGGATGCAAATGTATGATCCGGTTCTTACACTTAGTTACAACCTTGAGTTAGGTATCGTATACTTAGATAATACTGATGAACTTGCAAAAATGTAAAAACTAGGTATTGGTTATCTGTTCCAAATACCCCCACAAAAGTAAATAAAAATACAGAAGCATCATCGGACATTAGGGCATCATACCCTAACACCTAGTCTTGACGTGGGCTTTTCATGCGGTGTGAATCGAAAGCTCTTTCAACCCACATTACTCTAACACACACACAGTTCCAACTAAATATATTTTGTGTACCTGAATTGCTCCTCATCATTTCCAGGATATTGAGGCTTGCACACCCTGTAAACGATTGTTTTCTGTGCCCCAAATTTATACGCTGCTAGAGGATGTAATAATAATAAAAAATGCTAAGGGGCACAATCACATTTAACACAACCACATGCATCATAACAGGGTCTAGGGCTCCTGCCCAAATCACTTTAGAACATGTAGTCTCATACTTCCCGATAATACATAAATCTCAAGTACATAATGCAAAACCCATGATTTGAATCAGGGTTTTATAGTTTGAATTGGTCGGTTCGACCATTATTTTCAGTCGGGTCAATTTCAGAACACGCGTACCGAACTAAGAATGGTCTTGTGTTATGAACCAGGAGAGTCATGTATGCCCAAGTATATGATGATAATACTAATAAGACAGTAGCAGAATGAGTTATTAGAATATATAAGAATATGTCAGATTTTTATTTATTTATTTTAATTAAATTGTAAAATTATTTTTAGGCAGAATAACATATTAGGATGTGTTACGAGCAGTTTGGGTGGGTTATTCATTATAGAGCATGTTATTGATGTGTATTATATTTTATGGGATTTTTTTCCTATTCATTGGATTTGTAGAATTATTACGAGTTAGTATTATTTTTTATTCGAGCTGAAGTCGAGTCAAATTTTAATTATTATACAACCATTCATTTTTCTCACTGACTATTCGTTTTTCTTCCGACCACTCGTTTTCTTCCCCTTGACATCTATATATTCCACACTTTTGGCACAGTCATCATTTAGCTACCACCATCCTTCTCATCCAACATCCTTCTTCTTTTTCTTCCTTCCTTCTTCCCCACAATCCTCACTCAAGCCGGCCACAACCTTGTCGCCATCACTGTGTGACTGACGATTAGGTATAGAATTTTATCCGATTTAATTATTTAAAATTGATAATTTTTAGCACAACATGCTAGGATTAATTAACTGTTGTGATAAATGTCTGATTGTGAATGAAGTGATGATGTGTATGATTTGATTGATAATTAGTGATCTAATTAAGTAAATTAAATATGAGCATGCTAATTGACTGCAACGTAACTTAGAAAAACGTAATAAAATTGGGATGAATAAAATGAGATATTTTACAATGATGATTGTTAGACTATTGTTAGATGATGATTGCATTGTATGTATGATGTTCATGATGAGTTTGATGCATCATTCAATTAATGGGCATTAGCTTCTAGATTTGATGTATAGTTATGGAGTATGAGCTCACTGCCTAAGCGCGTGGACACGCTTGGAGCTTCTACCAGGTCCATTTAGGACTCATCCCTGATTTATTGCTCTATTCTATCGTGATTTATTTTTACAGATTGTAGGACGAGTTAGAGTGGTGTTTTATTGGATCCCACTTATCTCGGGCCATTTAGTTAAATAATTTTTCAGATTAATAACCTCGAGTATGTATTCGAAAACAAGATCCACCACAAGTTGCCTTCGGGCGTATTATATAATCCTCACCAGACTACATACATGTAGTTTTCGCATTTTCAGTGAGAGATGGAATGAGGAAATCTGATGACCCATGCCACATGAGCAGGCATGTGCCAGTCGATAGCGGGTTTGGAACTGGTGAGAATCCACTCCATTCCCACAGGATCCTAACAACTCTACCTTTGAGTTCCTCAAACCCAGAGAAGTGTGGAGGTTTACAAGTACTATTGTGTAGTGCATGTTTAGACTTGTGGCGTAAAAGGGTACTAAAGGCGCATGTATGAGAGTACTTGGTCTTCATGCTCAAGGCCAGGAAAATTATAGAGTTAAGGAGAGGCTTAGGATATACTATTAGTCCTTGAGGGACCAGCAAATGAAATGAGAAGATCAGCAGTGACAGAATAGTCAGTTTAGGATGCTACTGGGTCTGGAGCCCAGTGGCTCCTCAATAGGTGCCCTTTAGAGAGTTCACGAAAGTATATGAATGTTTTCCTTCATATGAGAGTTTGCTCTCATAGCCCTTTGATATTAGTTATATTTTTGGACCAGTAACATTTGTTATTGACGTGTTTTTATAATATATGTAGGTGTGATCATGAGTAGGATGAGCCAGCCTAGACGGAGGAGTAGTGACATCTCTTGCATACACACATGTCAGACGATAAAATGTTAATGATTTTGTTGATGTTGTCATTATATTGAGAATGATATGATGTAATGCAAAGTATGATAATATAATGTGATATGATAGTTGATTCAGTAGCAGAATTTCTAATTGTAACATTTGAATCACTATGCTTTAGTAAATATATTTAGATGTTGAATATGTACAACAAGGCAGAGAATTAGAATACACAGATGGGTCAAGACCCAGTCCAATTAGGCAAGATGAAGATAAATCAGTAGTAGAGTCGAGACTCAATACAAAAATAAATTATACAGTTGAATGAATTTATTATGTGAATGTTTTCTTAATTATTTACATACGTATACACGTTGATTTGACAAGGTGGCCCTTAATTGCACTTTTAGGGGAAACTCAGCCCATCTTATTTTACAAATTTTTATCAATTTCTATCGTAATTATTTGGTATGTGAATTGATTGACATGTCATCCATGTAGTAGCATGTTAGGTTTATTTTTGTGCATTCATCCATGCATAGCGATAAACGTCTTCCATCTCGAGACGCCGAGAGTAGATCCGTGAGAGTTGGGTTTGAGTTAGCCGACCTAACTAGGACCAGTAACATTTCGGTTCGGTTCCTGAGTGTGCACCGGATTTGGGGTGTTACACATAACCCAACCCCCAAAATACAAAAGTCAAAAGCACAAGCAAGTCATACACATGGTACCCTCCTACGTGATGAGCATTCTCGACTCGTCTAATCCTTCGTTAATTAAGATAACATTTTGATAATTTTTGCATGTCATTTTCATGCCCTAGCACTGTTTTCCCAAGGCAATTTTGGCTTAGATTGAAATTTTTGAAATATTATAAGTTGTAGCAAATATGGGTAAATCTGCAATCAATTATAAATAAGAAATGATATTTTGAAAGATATTGAACAAGGCTCGTGCTGACTTGCAAGGATCAAACTACTTTACCACCAACCTAGGATGGACCTCTTTAGACCTGTAAATCTCTACACATGCTTTTGACCTAGAAAAGAAGTATGCACCCTACACCTGTTCCCCACCTTTCAAGCAGACACCTAATCGACCCAAGCCTCTTTTCTCAAACCATTAAACAAACACCTTAAAGTGGAAGAAAGGAACAGATTCACCAACTGAGAATGATCAAGAAAGACACATGGTCCAGTAGTTGGGATAAGTTGCAAAGAAGTTTCCTCCACCGGTTTCACACGTCACTCCAATCTGAATTACTTGAATTGTATGGGAAAACTCTACCAATTATGTAGAGACAATTGGCGGAAGAAAACCCACTCTTCATCTTTCATCATAACAAGCTCCACACCACCAATTTGAAGTAGGAGTCAAAGGCTGCAGAAAACAAGTTGTGAAAGTTGAATGAAAAAGGACAGCATTGTAGAGTCAGGGCCTCATCGTCACAGATTTGCATACATTTTCTCTTCTCTTCTTACAATGTTGTCTCCTTTGATGAGCTTCATGATGTATTATATTATGGGGTGAACGTTAGTGATCTGAAGTGCATGATAGATCTTGGTTGATATATAGTATATCTTGCTTGTGTTATCTAGTTGCACTCGTTGTGAGTAGATTATTTCATACCCATTCTGCATGCTTCAAGAGAGTAGCTAACTTTTGCATGATCAAGAAACTCAGTCGACGACCTAGGAATAGGTAGGTCAGTAATATCTATGGATGAAATAGTTTATGGTTTTAATGCATTAGAATCATAAATATCTACATATGGGAGTTGATAGTAATGCACCAACCTAGTTTTGTTTGCATAGGAAAGTGAAATGACGGTAGGGCAGTAGGTTGTAATAAGATGTGGCAGCCGTTACAATTAAATTTGTTTCCCTAGATATAAATTGAAATTGTGTATAACTTGATTAACATAACAAGATTTGCTACCTATTAACCTAATGAAATATCCATCCCAAATCTATTTTTATTAAAAGAACTTGTGTTAACTTTGGCTATTCTTTTCTGTCTTTGTACCTTTGCATCATTTTCTAAGTTAGAATAATATCCAAGTTTCATGCCCTTACTTAGCCTATTAATTTTAGAATAGATTTCAATCATATCATGCACTCTCTACAAATAGATCTAGTCGATTTAATAATTCAGCTATCATTAGTATAGTAACATGTCAAATCCTCGTGGGAACGATATTCACTCATCACTTTATTACTTGTATGATGCATGCACTTGTGTGATACATTGAAACAACACAACAAGTTTTGGACACTTTGCCTGGATTTGCTTTGTTTTATCTTTGTTGACAATTATTTTTTTAGAAGACTTGTTTAGTTTTTGTTTTCAGGTAGTGTATGCAAGAGAGTCAATCAAAAGGACTCTTTCCTTTTGACCCAAATATTGAAAGGACTTGCCTAAGGATAAAAGTGGAAACAAGCCATAACTTAGAATTTTAACCAGCAAAATTTTTGGGATTAGAACATTGAAGAACAAACTTTTGCTAACTAGAAAGTTGGCAATGGGAACTTGGTAGAACAGAACCCTATGGAGAAAGACTATGTAAACAAGAGCAAGGGTAACTAAGTGTAAAACCCCAGCTTCGGGTTAGGGTTTTACCCGATTTAGTTTTTGCCCGGTTCGGGTTAGTATTGAGTCGATTCGAACGAATTCGAGCCAGACCAATTTTTAGAATATGAGTATGGGGCCCATATGACCATATGAGCATGTTATGATGGTTGAGTATGCCCGACATAAAAATGATAGGTTCAGTTAGGCTACAACAATTCATGAGTTATCAGTGCATACGTGAGGTATACATACGATTTTTATGAGTTAGTCAGGATTTTAGGCCTAGATCTAGGCCGTTGGAGAATTTAGTATCCGTTTGGGATTTCTAAGGTATCTCATTTGCATGCAGCGTAGGGATTTGAGACTACCGAATCGCCCCTATGGGCCCAACTTGATTGAGTCGAAAGATTTTTTCACCCGATTGAATTCAGGGTTTGATGCCTATTTAGCTTTCTTGCCTTGATTCCCATCTATAGAGTTACTTTTTAAGACTCTAAGTCAGTTTTGACTTTAGACGGGTCTCCAACCAAGTTTTTTATCCATTTGTATATTGCATACACCCATAGGTGGGCCCCAATGGGCACGAGTTGTTGGACGTTTTGATCGTGCCATGTGGCAAGATCTGTGTGTATGTATGATATGTATGTATTTATTTATTTATCTATTTATTTGTTCATATATATGTTATTATTTATTTGTATTTAATTTTGTATTCTTGTATTGTATAACTATGATATTATTATTATTATTATTCATAATTAATGAGTATTAACTATTTATTTATTTATTTATTTATTAAATTATTTATTTATTTATTTATTAGTTAATTATTTATATATTTACTAACACGAGTATATATGATATTTACTTGTGCTTACGCGTCTATTCATATAGTATAATTATATTATTATATTATGATTAGACTATTATTTATGTTCATGTATATATTATTTATCTAATTATCGATGAGTGCATTTCTTTGTTTATTTATTTATTTATTTATTTATTTTTATTATGTCTTGATTTGTGTGCCACATATTTAGTTATAGGTTCGTTAGCACTATTTTCTTTATGAGGATGTATTGATGATATAAGCACACACCACGAGAATGCATCATATAAAGACATCAGTATTTTACTTAATAGTGAGTTTTGATATAGGTTACGAAGTCTGAACTCGCTGTAGATGTGTTGATGCGCTTGAACCTTGGACCATGGTCCGTATGACTCTCCCTTTGCTTGATCTCTACTTGATTCCCTATGTGTCGAGTTTAATCCTATTTTAGACGTACGACGACATCGGCAGTATTTTATTGGATCCCTCTGATGTCGGGCCATTTAGCTGTGTTTTCTACACATGTTTAATAAACCTACAAGGATGAGATCCCTTGTTAGTTTCAAACTGAAGCTCTAGAAATATATGATACAAGTCTCTTCCCTAAACCTATTATATAAGTACGCACATTTTTACGGATTTCATGAATAAGAGAATGACCGACATGCAAATATGTATGGACCACACTAGTACTCCTTCAAACCCTGAGGTAGTGTGTTGTATAAGGGTACTGCATAATGTAGCATAGTTCCTGAATTTGTGGCACTAACTTAACCATTCCTTTTGCCACTCGAGTACCGTGGCTGGTGTAATATGGAGGATGTGATGGCGTAAGCATTGTATGTATGAATATGAGTATTATCCATGCATGTGAGCCAACACTTGTTTAAATATGTTTTCTTACCGCCCAATGTGAGGCAATTTTGAAGTTTCATAAGTTTTCGTGGGTAATGGAATACCCATTTGCCAGTTTGTGCTAGTTATATTTTGGACCAGGACATTCGTTACTGACGTTTTTCATATAGTATATATAGGTCTTGCAAATCCTGAGTTGACTTTGGTGGGAGGATATATAAACGCTACACACACTTGAGCTCAACGCAATTATTTACTTTCTTACTTTTATTTATATTTGATGTGCATTGATGTATATTTAAAAATATCTTCCATTCTCATGACACCAAGTAGGTTATTTCGATCTATTTTATCAATCAAGTCTTACCGACCTAGAATTTTAAACATGACTCGATTTGATCGTAACATTTCTGATTCGGTTCTTAAGTGAACCAAAATTGGGGTGTTACAATAAGTGAGGCCATAGCACCAAAACTAGCTGGAGCATGACAATAGATGATTGGCAGAGTTGGATCTACCACATTTAGAAGAAGTTTCCTCCACCAATTTAACATAACACTCCAATTTGAATTACTTGAATTCTTTGGGAAAACTTGATACTTCATAGATTAACTTAACAGTTTGAATAAGGAATGTGGACACTTGCAAATTTAGGTCAAACTACTCAACTACCAACTTAGGATGGACCACTTTTGGGACACTTCCTAGTATAGTCACACCTACACACTTGTCCACGACTTGACCTACAACTTCTGAACATTTTTTTGACCAACAAGATCATACCAGACGTGCACCTGCCCCCCTTCTTTTGAACTGATCTGCCTACTCCACCAAATCCACTTATCTCAAGTCGTTGGATGGATGCCTTGAAGCCAACTGCCAATGATTACAAAAGTCACTCGTGTGCACTTGCTGCGATGGATGTTGCAAGGAAACTTCCTTCAACTACTTGTTCTGCTCTTCAAATTCGAATAATTTGAATTCTTGGGGACAACTCTACCAACTTCCCTTAACCGTGAAGAAACAACTCAGAGACAAGGGGATAAGAAGGCAATCACACTCTAAAGTCAATATCTACCCCATTTTGAAGGAAGGAAACCACTAGGAAGTTACCGCACGTTCAAGAGAGTTCTACCCCAATCCTCTATAAATAATTGTCACTCACTCGCAAAAAAGAGAGTTGATAGCCTGAGAGATAGATACACCTAGACATCATACATACCTTAGAAAAAAAAAGGCATTTGAGGAAAGAAACCAACACTTCATATCTTTACCTTTTATACTCTCAAGCTCACACTACCAATCTAAAGGACGAGTTGAGCGTTGTTGAAAAAAGTTGTGGATACCAAGTTGCAAGGAAGCATCACTGCCAAAGAGAAGTTCATGTCAGAGCCTCTTCATTATAGATTTGCATAACTTTTTTACTTCTTTCTTACTATGTTGTTTTCTTTGATGAGCTTCATGATACATCGCTACTCTTTTATGGGGTTAACACTTAGTAATCTGGGTTGTACGATAGATCTTGATTGATACATAATATATCTTGTTTTGCTATATTGTTGCACCGCTTATTACACTTACCTTCATCCAAACACTTCAATCAAGCGTGATGAACCTCCATTGCTGCTCGATGCCAGCATAAATCCAAACAAGTTATATTCACCATAGGAACAGCCAACCTTCTCATCAAATGCAGGAGCTCTTTTCTTTTAAGGCTTATCACTGGTTTTGAGCTACCGACATCAAAAGCCAATGTGCAATCTTCAAAAGAGTGCTTAATGTTACTGGTAGAACCTCCTAAGCATAATGCATGGACTACCACTTAGCAACTCTCTGGCCACCAACATGTCTAGCAAGCTCCTTCCCCATTTGGGCTACTCCTACCAATTCCCATTCTCACAATTGCATTACCCACTTCATGCTCATTGTTTCTTGCTGATTGATTAACACCTAATACACAAGAAGCACCAGGCAAGAGTGACCTCTATCAACCATGAATGGATTCATAACCACGTTCTGAAGCTTTACGAGCTGCTAAAGCCAAAAGGCAGTGGAATAGGAGGAGGAGCAAACCATCCGCTTCCAAGGAGCATGCTTGTGCCAAGACTTCTCCTTTTGTCAAAACAATTGAATATGGTGAACAGCACATCTAAAAGGTACCACAAAAAAGCTTTTTGAACAGCGTTGTTTGATTCATCACCGGCAATGGTCTCCATTTCGCTAGCAGTGTTGAGGATCCAAACTGGGTTTATTTGTAGTTCATGTATCATGGCTCCAACAAGGTGAAGGCCAAGGTAATGCCACCAAGGTCTGTTATATATTGTCTTAGAGCTTGTGTATCCGCTTTTGATAGGTCATCGTCACTTCTATTCATCAGGAACATGGCTTCCTCTCCTACCACTGGAGATAGCACCAAATCTGGTTACAGTATTAAAATGCGAGGCAGACTAGTTGAAATTAGGTCATGGGTATTTCCAATACCAAATTGTGGGAGGAAATCTTCTACGTTGCTTCCATCCCACCAATCTGTCGCCTTCTCATGATTGTCAATTATCACTAGATAAAGGATGTTACCAGATTCTACAATCCTTTTTTATCACTAGGGAGTTGTTTGTCACCATTAGGTGAACCAAATAAAGGCAAAAAAGAGATCAACTTTAAATAGTTCTGCCTAAAATATTTAGCCTCCCCACCAATCCACAATAACATTCGACACCTCTAGTGATACCTGTAGCAGGCTCCAACACTATCTCAGTTTTTCCAGTTCCAGAGATGCCTGATACACGAGCAAAACCTTTCCCACGTTTGGATTCCATCCTACATCCTTTCAATGTGAAAGAACTTGTGCAATATCCTCCAAATAAAACCTTTTCAAATTTAAATAGATCATCCTCTCTTCCAATAAAATTTTCGTTCCTAGTCATAGAAAACTTCCGTGCTACTTGGGACCTCTTCCGTTGTCTCTCTCTCAATTAACTCCAACTTTCCCAATCTAAATCCTACCAATATCACAACTTCTGATATACAATCCCTCCAATTCCCATCATGAACTTCAAATAAAACATTTGTAGTCATCATCTCATTGATCAGAACCTTACTCCACGCCTCACAGATCCATGGACTATTTTGGATCAATTATTGCGCCTCACCGGCATCTAAATCAAAAAAAGATTGGAACCAATTCTTCCCGTGAAGGAATGATCTCTCGTCTGCCATTGGGAAAGAGCTAGAAAGGATTCTCTTGTGAAGACAACAACTCCAATTGTGGCCTGCTCCATGGCTTTGGTTAGAACTTCCAAGCCTTGTAACTCGACAACCTCTGGTTTGCCATGAAACAAGCCACCCCCTGCAATCTCCAACTTATCCTTGAGTCAGTTGGTGAAGTGGGTGAACAGACACTGGTGTGGTCGGACCAATCAGCGGATATAGACATTATAGGCTGTTGCTTGAAGGTTCTCGCTTTCTGCTCTAGCCATGGCTGCTCTGCTCTTACTTACCATTAGAGATTGTTATATAATTTGAAATTTGGGAAGGAGATTTAGCAGTCTAAAAATTTCAAATGCCAACCGTGGATTACTCATAAGATTTGCTGTTTATAGAGATTTGGTTTGCCATATACGTGCATGGGACTGAACTTGCCTCCCTTGTTGCCATGAGATTTTTAAGGTCATTTAGCTAAACTTTAAAAGAAGACTTTGCCCAAACGATTATTTCACTTGCCGCTAAGAAATCTCTTTAGCGAACAAATACTGCACCAATGTTCTTCCTTGTCACATTGAACCTTCAAGGCTTGGGAGAAGTTCAATTGCTCTAGGTTAGAGAGATACTCTAACTTTATATATAGACCTTTATTTATTAGTGAAATAAACTATAATGATCTTAATTTAGAGACGAACTCCAATTTTAAAGAAAAAGATAAAGATAAGACAAATGTTGAGATATTTCCCTGGTCACATGAAGATCAACATGCGGCTACAATGGTGTATTAAGCTCAAGGTGCTTTCAACAAGATGTGGTTGGAAGTTTTGCCAAAGTGCTCTTCATAATTGGGAATGGGTGCCTCAAGAGATAACATACAGTATAGTCGTATGGGTACATTCATAGAAGTGAGGAGATGTATAAAAGGGTACAAAAAATTTGAGAAGAATTGGGGAAGACAGTCAAATCTCCGGGTGCTAGGTAGGAGTACCTAGAAGTTGGCTTTTCATTGCTACACTCGTGCATGTATTACTGTGTGGCGTTTTATATCCTTGTCTATACACACGTGGATGGACGTATATACTATGATTGTGTTCCCTTAGGCCTTGGGGAAATGTTAGAGGCCTCGAAGAGGTACTAATATGTGTGTGTTACCTTAGGCCTTCGGGAAATGTTAGAAGCCTCGAAGAGGTTTGTGGGTTCCAACCAAAAGTGTAATATGAAGAGCCAAATATTATATATATAGTAAAAGAACTAACCTAATTTCATGCTACATATTAGGCTAGATTGGACATAGATAGGCCACTAGCCACAGGTTGAGCTTCTGAGGTAGGTAAATTTTGAAAACTTTAATTTAATCGCACATCCAAGTTAATCCAACATTTAATACATATTGAGATAAGAGTTAATTTATTAATGAGAGTAGTTTATAAATTAATTTTCAACTTAGATAAACCATTTTGAAGAGATGATATAAGTTTATCATGTTGCAATTAGGTTGGGCTATTTACTCTCGAAATAAAATTAGTTATGGGATCATGAAATCATAGAGTAGATGTAACATCCCAAAAATAACTCGGGTATTTTATCTAGAAATCAATCTTAAATATTATTAAATTAAGGTAATTTAATAATATTTATAGATTCATTTCCATAAGTTTTATAAATTTCGTATTTCGAGTGTGTATATAGTTATGACTTATGACTTCTCAGGTATTTATGATTTATGACTTTTCATAATTCAAGTATAAATTTATAACTTATGACTTTTCATCTTCGTTTTCATGTCTATATAAGGATATGCTTCTCAATTAAGAGGGAGGAAACTTCTGTGTGGGATGTATGTTGTTTTCTGTATATATGTATGTGCATCACTTAGGTATATGTTATTTGTGCTTTTCTGGTTATGAATGTGTTATGTGCTTCTTTTGTCATGAATGTATTATGTGTGTTTCTTTGATCATGGATGTTTTATGGATGTATTCAAGTACGATGAGGCATATTACCGTCGGCTAGATTCCGGTACATTTAGATATTTATGAAAGCTTATGAAGGATAAGAACATGTTACCGTCGACCAAATTTCGATACATGTAGATGTCTGACATGTGCATGATTATGTATGTTGCTTATGTATGACATATGTATGATTATGTATGTGATTTATGTATGACATGTGTATGGTTATGTATGATTTTTGTTGGCCGTTGAGTGGTTTCGGCCTATGCTTTTGAAATTTGCTTCTGTTAAGTGTTAGTAGTTACATTATGATAAATGTTTAACATCTCATTTCGGTCTTTCTTTAGACTTAGAATTTTGAGATGTTAAACCAAGATGGAACATGTTACCCCATAGGTTTCCCTAGTAGGTTTTGGATCCTATCAATCCAAGATGGAACTAGGTTCACTCTAATAACACCCTAACATCTCAAAATTCTAAGTCTAAGGAAATATTGAAATGAGATGTTCCATACATGTCATACATAAACCACACACATAATCATGCACATGTCATACATAATCATGTACTGGAATCTGGTCGATGGTAACATGCCTCATCATACTCGAATACATCCATTAAACATCCATGATCAAAGAAACATCTATTGGCCTAGGATGGAGGCTGATATAGAAGCTTTCGTGAAGTCCTGTTTGGTATGTCAACAGGACAAGGTGGAACGAAGACTAGAGGCTAGTTTGCTGCAGCCCCTACCCACACCGACGAGGCCGTGGAGTTCGGTATCGTTAGACTTCGTGTCAGGGTTTCCCAAGGTTAAGGGAATGTCTTTAGTGATGGTAGTAGTGGACCGATTTTCCAAGTATGCCATGTTTGCCGCAGCACCACATGTGTGCTCAACCGAGATAGCTGCGGAGTTGTTCTTCAAGAACGTGGTAAAACACTTTGGAGTGCCGGCAGATTTAGTGAGTGATCGGGACGGTAGATTCATGGGTAGATTCTGAACGTGTTTGTTCAGGTTGCTAGGGAGCAAGTTGAACTTTTCTACTGCCAATCACACTCAGACTGACGGGCAGACTGAGAGGACGAATGCCTTACTTGAGGAGTATTTGAGGCATTTCGTCACAACCATCCAGACGAACTGGTTGGAACTTCTTGATGCAACACAATTTAGTTATAATCTGCATCATTCTTCAGCAATGAGATTGAGTCCTTTCGAGGTTGCAATAGGCTATCAGCCTTTGACACCACAGGAGGTAGCTCTACTGGCACGTGGAGTGAAGTGTCCAGCTGCTTACAGGTTTGCTAGGGACAGGCAAGACTTGTATGAGGATGTAGTGGACTTGCTAGCCAAGGCAACACAACCGGATGAAAAGATATGCGGACCTGAAAAGGAGACCATTATCGCTCAACATAGGGAACCAAGTAATGCTGAAGCTTACGCCTCAGATCTGGAAGAAGATTAGACATATCGAGGTGCACAGGTCATTGGTGCAGCGGTACGATGGTCCTTTTGAGGTGGAGAAGGTCGTCGGGAACGTAGCATACCGGTTGAAGCTTCCCAAGAGGTATAAACTCCATCCGACCTTCCACATTAGCTTTCTCAAGCCATTCTACCAAGATGTGGTCAATCCGAGGAGAGCTCATCCTAAGAGAGCTCCACCGACAGTCTGGCAACTATATGAAAAGAAGGTGGGGAAAATTTTACAGCACAGACGTGTTGGCCAAGGGGCCACCAACGAGAGGACGAAGTACTCTGATAAAAGTGGAAAGGGGAGCCAAGAAGCGAGGCTAGCTGGGAGCGTGAACAGGACTTGTGGCAATTTGAGAAAAGAATCAAGAAGTATTGGGAAGGACTTAACCCTCCGATGAGGAAATCGGGTCTCATTGGTGGGGGAGGACTGTCATAGGTCTAGTCCATGGGACGTGACGGGGCTAGGGTTTGGTGGTTGTTCCTAGCATTCCCGTGTTCCTAAGGGGTGACCAGGGTTGCCCTAGTGGTGAAAACAATTGGCCACACTAATCCGTGTCGGAGGTGAAGGTAGATGAACCATGGTGCACGTAGCTGTTGGATGACCGAGCATTATGGATGAGCAAAGTTTCGGTGACAGTGAGTATCGGCATATGCAGCGGGAATGGAGTACCGGGCATGTGGCTGGGTTCGAGCAAGCAATAAACCTCAAGATGCTAATTGGGTTGTGAATTGGGTCCAGCCGGGTGCTAATGACCGAGCACTACGGCTGGGAGTAGCGAGCAGGTTGGCACAAGCATCGGCAGGCAATGTCGAGCAAGTTACTGATCATGGACGAGCAGCATGGGCCAAACAACGCGTACCGAGCAGCATGACCGTGCGGGCACGAGCGGTAGCGAGTGCAGCGTGAGTGAGCGTGAGCAGGTAGTAGGCGAGATGTGCAGTAGCGGGCACTGTGCGGGATCGCAATGCCGAGCGCTAGCTATTGTCAGGCGATGGTTGAGCGATGCAGTGATCCAGCGGTGACAATGTCTAGTGTTTGCAACGGTAAACTCGGGATGGACCTGAGGTTGAATAGATGATCGAACCAGTGCTAGGGTCGAGCCAGGGGGTTGAGACATGGTGCCTAGCGGTGCAGCAGGAGGTTTTGGCCAAAGTTAGTTGCTGATAATGTATATTGGATCTTTGGGAAGATTATGATATTCTATCCATATGCATGAGCAAGGATTCTAGCAATAACTTGGACGACAGAGATGAAGAGTGTGGAGAATTGGACGCGTGATCTATCGAGAGAATATCTTCAGGGCTTGGAGATAACTACATGGGAGTAAACTACAAAGAGGACATATTCTTGGAGAAGAGCAATCAATCGAGCAATCAGAGAATTGTGCATTGAGCAACGGACTCTTTGAGAGAACGCATTGGGTGAATTGTGGTGAAGCGCTACGTGGAGAAGTACTTGTTGTGATCTAGGAAGGGAGACGGTGAAGTTGTTGCAGCCAGGTCTTCTTATAGAGTTAGAACTTCACGGTGCAGGGGTGCCTTCGTCGACCAGGGATCCAGGTACACAATTTTGCGTTCTACACAACCGAGTGCTTTTCAGGCTTAGTGAATTGCATGTAACAAGTCTATCTAGGGGAACGACTTGAGGGTTGTGGTGAGGATTATTTGTGAGCGGGGTTCCTTTAATTCTCATGGCCTTCCTATTGGGAAAGAGGGCCAACGTCGTTGGGGTTTGCATGCCCACAACGAACAGGTAGTCGGGGAGAGATTACTTGTAATCCTTTGTTCGAGTTTGCAATAAAGGTTGGAACAAGGGTTCTGTAATACTGGTGTGTCGACAATTGTGTTCGGGTTGTCGGGGCAGGTTCTGTTAGATTCCAGGACTAGTCCAGACAATGTACTGGGTAGCAGTAGTTGAGGTTGTCGATAGCGCTGAGAATTGCTTGGCGTGGCGGTAGTCACAAGTTGCGGCACTACTGTGCGCGTGTGATCGGTATTGTGATCGATAGATTACTGTGCCATGCTGGTAGCCGATAGGATTACTGCGTGCGTGCATTGTGCTGGTCGGGTGCAGTGGTAAGTCAGGTTGGTGTTTATGTGAATTTGCTGTCTTTCATAAATATGTACATGTACAGGAATCTGATCGATGGTAACATGCCTCATCATACTTGAATGCATCCATAAAACATCCATGATCAAAGAAACACATATAATACATTCATAACCAAAGAAGCACACATAACATATACCAAAAGTGATGCACATACGGATATAACCAGAAAAGCACACTTAACATATACCAAAAGTGATGCGCATACGTATATACAGAAAATAAACATCACACACAGCAATTTCCTCCCTCTGAGTTGAGAAGTATATCCTTATATAGATGAAAGTCATACATATATACTCGAATTACGAGAAGTGATAAATCATAAATACCAACTTGAAATATGAGAAGTCATAAGTCATAACTATATCCATACTCGAAATACAAAAAGTCACTCCATAAAATTTATAGAAATGAATATATAAATATTATTAAATTATCTTAATTTAATAGTACTTAAGACTGATGTTTTGATAAAATATCTAAGTTATTTTTGGGGTGTTACATTAGATCTTTGTCATAAATAAATACTCAAATTATGAGAAGTTATAAATCATAAATGCCTACTCGAAATATGAGAAGTCACAAGTCATAACTAAATACACACTCAAAATACGAAAAGTCAATTTATAAAACTTATAGAAATGAATATATAAATATTATTAAATTAATTTAATTTAATAATATTTAAGACTATTTCTAAATAAAATACCCGAGTTATTTTTGGGGTGTTACAGTAGATCAATTGAAGAGGGTGGCTTATAATTGTGGACATGAGAGAAAAGAAAATAACATTTTGTTGTGAGAGGAAAACACCACTTTTGTGGATAAGGATTGATTAGCTTGTTGGATCATTAATGAAATTAGTTCCTTTATGAAGATCTAACACTAGTCACTTTATTTTAGTATCTCTACCTCTATTTTTAATCAATTAATGTTAATTTACATTTGAGAGTGGTTTGTCTCTCCTATATTTGGGAGAGGTTTCTCCGGGATAAACCTATGACTATAATTAATTTATAATCATAGTAAATTTGTAACCATCAATGGGCATTATTTATTCTGTTCACATTTTCCTGATCTACATTGCTACGTTATTTTGATCGAAATATAAGGCATGGACGAGGGAATTGATACTTGCCAGTAATCCCCAATATTTAATTGAATGAAAAAAAGATAATTATGATTTAATTTATTTATTTATTATTTTTGTTATATTTTGATAGATGACAACTCCTACTTTTCAGTGGAGTATGACCTTTAATTCCTCCTATTAATTAGAGTAGATTTGTGCACTATTTTAATAGCTCCTAATTATGTAGTAACTCAACAATAGCAAGATCACTGAAAAACAAGGTCGCCTTGAACAAGACATAGTGAAGCTATGATTTACTTTGTACAAAACAAAAAGAAAACGTAAAATAAGCGGAGTGAAACTCAACAGAAGGTGAATTCCAACTGTAATGACAAACACAACAACAATTTCCAGTCCAACTCGTCGTACACGGCACACCAATCAACCATGCTCTCCAAAGAAAGCTATTACAAGAGTCAATAGAACAACTCTATTGTCTTCAAGTTTCAATGTCAGTAGTCATCAGTTGAATCAAGAACAGTATATACTTCAAAAACAATCTCATGAAGTAAGATTTTAGGGAGGATTCTTCGGCTGCACCATCGGACTTACCTTTGGCGGGGGCCGAAGGAGAAGGTGAAAGTGAGTTTTCTTCTCCAGCTTCAGCTTTCGAGTCATTGATGCACTGCTCCAGCTCATCAATTCGGGAACCCATCTCATCAAGTAGATAATAGTTGAGGGAAACATTAAGTTGATCAAAGATGATGTAGAGGAAATAGAGTTACTTTTATCAAACAAATAGGAAATCACAAATCAGGCAACACTAATGCAATAAGAAAGTATATTCTTTGACACAATATTTTCCGACATTGTCTGGAATCCTAACTTGCTGCAGAGTGAAAAAACGAACCATTTTAACAAGCATGCCAAAAATAGCCAGCGCAAATGTATATGTAAGGTTTAGAACATTTTCTCCCCATTTGATGAAGAAGATCCTGAACCTACCAGACCAAACAAATAAAGAATGTAAGCCTTTATGAAATAGAAAAGTGTGTACAATTTGAAAAAGATTATGTAAAAGGAAATGATGAGGAGCATTGAAATATCACAGTAACACTTCTGCAAGAAAGTATAACATGTTAAGAATGTTGACAGTAAAAGACACTCACAAATTGTGACACATCAGTAGTGCTCTGATTCTTCTCTTCATTGTCATCCTGTCAAAGATATTCTTCAGTTTAATGTGCGATAAGTCAAATGAACAATATCAGGAAATAAATGCACTGGAAGACAATCAAATGCCCCTCTGTTTAAAACAACTTTTAAGACACATCAATGCACAGATTACAATACACAAAAGATATTAACCACAACCATCGTATTATGCAAATAAAATGCCAGCCAATTCAGGCCAAAAGACTGGGTAGCACGTTTAGACAACTTAAAAGTAATTTTCAGTTCCATAATATTATCACAAAATTCATTCCCACCAGATTATATAACCAACAAAATCACTGAAGCAAGCATATTAAACCAGAACCTCTAACCTAGCAATCCAAACTTTCAGTATTCAATATACAAAATCAATGGCCATCCATTCAAGTTAAGAAACTACAGACTTAAAAAATGCATTCACCAAATATAGGTAGACGTCAACCTAGAATGGAATGATCATCCAGACAAGAATGCTATCTCTATTGTACAAAAAAAATCTAAAAACCCCAGGTTTTATCACCATAAAATAAACACCATTCACATTAATCCAACCAAATATATAACCCTAACCATTCTCCAAACTTCAATAAAGCAAACTAAGAACAATATATACATGCCTAGAAGTTACAAATCAGTTCCTAGTACAGAACACGAAAAAAATACAAAAAATCAATTCTACAGACATTGCACACCAAATAAGAGACCTAGAAGTTACAAATCAGTTCCTAGTACAGAACACGAAAAAAAATACAAAAAATCAACCATAAAAACTCACCATTTCAGAAGCGGTTTTCTCTAAGGGCACCCCCATTTTCAGCCATCTATGATTATATAGATGATTAAGATTAGAACCCAATTAGAAAGTGAGTGGCTAAAAATGGTGCCCTCATTATGAGGGCACCCTCATACTATCTTTTGTCATAGAAAAATCAATAAGAAGTTTTAACCTTTTATATTTAAATTATTTATTTTCTAAATTTAAAATTAAATAAAGTTATTTAAATTATAATTTGATTCAATTCAATTTTTTTTTAAAATGATTAAGTATGCATTATTTCCAGACTATTTTTTTATTTCCTAATGCCCACTTAATGTAGATAAGAAAAATATATCGCGATGGCAATGGGTTGGGTTTGGCCCTAGTTTTGAAGACATGAACTCGATCAAAAATGTAAATTTCAAGCTTCCCCAAGATTTTACTTTGTTGACTCAATTCGGTTTGACCTCTACTGCTCAACTCGATGTCCATGTGTTTTGAATCAGCTCTATTGGTACTGTTCTATGTTTTCTAAGAACAATATGATATACATTCCTCTCTTATTGTAATGCACTGTACTAGTATTGATTAGTTGATTTTATTCGAAGATATGATTATTCGATTAATTAATGTAACTGATTGTTCACTATACCATAGACTGCCCAGATTAGCAGCTGTTGTATCATTAGCTTTGTTCCGCTTTTTAGAAGATGATGGATTTTTCTGGATATTTTTAGGGGAAGCATTGATCTCAGACTGTGTGTCGACACTAATTTGAGACATGTATACGCATAATTTTTTGTTATTTCGAGCTTATGTAGGATCCGAATTGACTTAGTGTCAGTTTCAGCTTTGATTTCTCTCTAATGGTATATATATATATTTTATATAGGAACTCTGTTATGCGCTGCATTAAAATGAGATTATGTATGGCATACATGCTATTCCTGTTAGTATTTGTATTCTCTCTTTTACCAATAAAAAGAGATCCTAATTATTCTAGTTATCTTATTAAATCTAAATCTGTTTTCTATTTGATAAATATTTCTTCTTCCTGTTGCAAACTAGAGTTTTACTTATCTTTAAATTTATGGCAAACTTCTTGATTCTCGATGATTTAAGTTCTAGACATATAACATTCCAATTTAATTTGTTTTTTCCCCTTTAGTATAATTTACACAAAAGATTTATTTTAATAAGCAATATATTTCAATTTGTCACAACAGTATAAATAAATTAATTTTGAACTTCATATTCACATATGGAAGGGTGAATTTATCGCTATAATTTAATGTATAACTTATATGTTCATCTTTAATATATAGCTCTATCACCGAGAGCATGAATAATCAATAATTATTGGTTGAGGTAATCATTGAGCGATTCAAACTAATTTTTTCGTACCTCAAATTCGGCTCAATTTTCGTTTTGGTTTATTCAAACTCATGACCATGCATAGTTGAACCTTCCGATGGATTTTCTAAATATTTGTTTGTCCAAACCCTATGATCGAACCCTATATGCACCAACCACCATGTAATTGAACCCCCTAGTGGAGCCCATGTTTTCCTCACCCAAACCAATAATTGCACAACAACACCAGAGAAGTAGTTCACGATAGTTCCAAAAGCAAAGGAAAAAGATAAGGGATAATTTGAATTGGGTGAGGATTACATGCCCTAAACGGAGGAGCTAATTGATAGAGAGGAGATGAACTCGTCGTTTATAGATACCTAGTTGCAAAAATGTGAAAAGGGGGAGCTCGTTGCAAGAGAAACCTAAATAGAAGAGAAAGGTGAAAGAAGTAGAAAAAGAAGAAAGCAGAGAGAGAGGAAGGGGAGCCCTTTCACGGGAGATCCATCTCTGGCGACCTCCAAGGGTGCCGATGTGTGTCATAGAGTGCCCTAGACACCATCCAGCTGAGAACCACCACCATTGACACTCACCCTCACCAGATGAAGCTGAGAAAAGTCCCTACTTGAGTTATGACGACCACCAAACAGCCATCTTTCCGGCCATCAGCCAGCCTAACCAAACCACTTCTGGGCACTCCACTACACCGGTATATTCATCTCATTGCCACTAACGAAAGCCAACCGAGACCCACTCCCAAAGAAGCCCTCCATCACTGGGAAATAGCCAAGAAGTGGCCCACTGGAGATGAGAGGATCATAAATCAGAAGCGCGTAGTCAAGTTGAAGAGATGAGAGGATCATAAATCAGAAACGCGTAGTCAAGTTGAAGCCACCGTCTAGCCAGCTTAGGCTGTTGCCAGCGACATCACCACTTCCATAGGGCTCTCCTCAACACTGCCAACAAACCCAAGTCAAGATCCATCACTAAAGAGGCTCACCCTCGCCGGAAAATAGCCCAAAAGAGGCCCACTGGAAAAGTATGGCAACAGAACGTCACCAACTTTCCTACCTTAGTCCAGTCGACTCAGGTAGTTGCAAGCCACAAAATTGATTCCATTGGATTTAACTCATTGTCGAATACCTTCCCAAATCAAGTCCCTCGGCATTCAATCGCCACCGTAACCGAAGAATTACGATAGAGCCCAACCCTAAATCAGTTTCATTGGAGGCTCCCAACGTTGTCACCGCCATTTAGAAGCGCCTCTGGCTATTGGATCACCACAAAAAGATAACTTGATCCGAGTTCCAACGTTCTGGGCGGTCTCCCCTAGCTGTCGTCACCGTAAAAGGCATCGATGGAGCCCCCAAAGTTGTTGCACCACAACCATAGATGTGACCACCTCTGTAGCTATGACCAAGTTCACTTGTTCTATCCGAAGCCATGACCGCTTTCCATTACACGTGAATCATGACAGTGACTGGATTGCCAGAATTCTGCTCGCAACCCATCTACTATCTGTCTTGGCTAGGGGCACACAATATACCATCGACCACATGGTGCACCTAGCCACAATATAGCATTTGCGAAGACCACCCGGTTTGGTCCAACATTTATTCTATTTTGAATCAACCCAAAGCGGTCTAATTCAACATTTTATCACTCTGAAAATAATTTAAATGCCTTCTTGACCTCAGATGAAGACAAAACTTGCTACCCCACCATTTTAAGACGTTCTGGACACAATGGTAAAGTTATTTTGAAGATTTGATAATAGGAAAGGGACAAACTAGACCATTAGAATCGAAGATCTCAAAGGCAAATTTATTTAAAGGCAACAAAAATTCACTATTTTGTGTTAAGTGTAAAATCAAAGAAGAAATAGTAAATTCATGGTAATCAAGCCACTGTAGATTGACTTAGAGACTCAAGTTGAACCTTAAGTAACCACGTCAAAATTCTTGGGTATTTATTCCTCACTTACAGAATTTTATTTTTATTTATTTAACTCACATAATTTTTGCACACCAAGGGCACCTTTAGTCCCACCAAACCCATTTTTCTAATTTGATGCAAAGCGTAATTGTGGGGGTGAAAATCCCACCCCTAAACAGTATTAGACATCATTTCCCCCTATTTTTAGGCCTTTTCTATTTGCATTGGAAATTTTGCTCTAATTGACGACAACCTTAACTTGTTGAAGTTTGGCAGGGCATTTAGAGGTGATCACTATCATCGAAGGTTGGCTTGGTGCTCCATTCCCTTCTCTTTTCCTTTCTCTCGGCAAAGTTATCCTCTTATCATATATTATCGTGTAGGCTTTTCAAAATTGTATCGTAAATTTAACCTCAAGTGATTTGGTAAGATGATTTGAACAATAACTTTATAACTTGTATGGTCATTATTTTCTTAAACTTTAATCTCCAGGGTGGTACGTGAACATAGTTTTTAGTCCAAGCAATAAATAGACATGACGGTGAACTTATACATGTCGCGTCTGCAATCATCCATGTCCACTAATAATATATATAGAAAAAAATATTTTAAAAATGCATTAAGAGTTTACAAATACCTCTCAAGATTTATATATACTTCTTATCTGTTTTAAAAAAATGATTTATTGACTTATCTAATATTATTTTTGTTAATCTAAAATGATTTATTAATATTTTTAAGTGAATTATATGTTTAGCACAGTCATTTGGGAATAAAAGTTTAACTATTAGATAATTATTTTTCAAAATTGATTCTGTATGTTCTCTACAAATTTTTTTATTCCTAAATGTACAAAAAAATAGTAATGATAATATATATGCTATTCTATTAAATAACTACATATATATATATATATCTAGGGTAAAGATTCTCTCAGCAAGGGGCAGGAAAATTTTCCTACCCCAAATTTTGATTTGGGCCATTCATGTGATCGGACGGCCCAGATTTGACAAAAAAATACCACCTCCCCTCGCCGGTGGCTGGGTGGGTTCGTGGTGGGCGGGGCTAGGTGGGGGGGGGGGGGGTTGATACCGAGCAGGAGCTAGAATTGGCAGCCATGGCAATTAAGCATTCTGGCCCATCGATAGTGGCGGCGAGGAGCTTGGACAGAGCAAGCCTCTAGCTTTGTAGCTTGGGCAGTGAGATGACGATGTCGAGAGGGCGGTGGCTGCCAAATTGGTGGCGGCGGCGGCAAATTGTGTTGGAGGGGGGGGAGGGGGAAGGGAAAGATTTTTTATATCAAATCTAGGCCATCCGATCACAAGGATGGCCCTGATTCGAGTTTGGGGCAGGAAAATTTTCCTGCCCCTGGCACATACAAATGCTTCTCATATATATATATATATCTTGAGCAAGGGGCAGGAAAGTTTCCTGCCCCAAAGTCTAATATGGGCCATCCATATGAATGGACGGCCCAAATCTGAAGAAAAAAAAATCATCTTTCACCGGCGGCTCTCCCCGGCCGGCCGCCGTGGTGGCATTGGGGGAGGGGGATGACTGGTGGTGGGGGGGGGTGGGAGGGAGGGCGAATGTTGTCGAAGGAGGGGGAGCAGGGCACTGGACGGGGGTGGATGGGGAGGGGGTGAGGGAGTGTGTGGGTGGGCAAAGGCGGAGGGGACGACCGGGGGTGTGGGCGGGCGGAGGTGGAGGAGGTGACGGGGGTCCGGGCGGAGGGGGCGGGGGCGGAGGGGTGTGGGCGGGAGGAGGCGGAGGGAGCGATGGCCCCCCATCGCTCCCTCCACCTCCACCCGCACCCCCCGTCGCCTCCTCCGCCTCAGCCCACCTACACCCCCCCTCTGCCAGCCCATGCCCTCCCTCACCCCCTCCCATCCATCCGTCTCGTCCCCCACCCCCTCTCACTCCCCGCCTCGCACCCGCCCCCCCCCCTGTCACTCCCACTGCCTCTGCCGCCACCCACCCCCTTTCCTCCCACTGCCTCTACCACCCCCCTCTATGGCCGGATGGCCGAGTTGAGGGAGAGCAGGGCTCCTCTGCCCGCAGACGTCCCCCCTCCCCCGCTGCAGCCGCCGCTGCCCAACCCTGCCGATGCAACTCCAAGTGTTGTTGGCGTCGGTGTCAAAGGAGTTGGAGGAGGGAGTGGGTGGCGAAGGCGTTGACCACCTCCTCCCGGACTTGATGATCTAGGCCGTCCATGTAATTGGACGGCTCAGATCAAATTTTAATTTCATTTTTAAAAAAAAACTAATAGATCTGGGCCGTCCTTGTACTCAGACAGCCCAGATTAATTTGTGGCCCAAAGAAGCTTCCCTGCCTCTTGTGCAAGGAAACACTTATATATATATATATTAGAACTTTATAACTTAAACTTAAAAACAAAACTTTATTAGTCTTCATATCAAATCATCAAGTAGGTAAAATGGATAGTAGAAGCATACCTGAATCCATAAAAGTAAAATAATTCTTTACCTCCTTAGGACGACCTAGATCATCTAAATTCAATACTAGTTTTCAAAACCAAAGTTACAGGACAATGAGATACCAGAATGACAACTACTTATGACTTCATGGACCATAACTTTCTTATTTATAACCTTAGTTTCATAATTTCAATTTGACCCATCATAAAAGAGAAATTACGAAAATAGTATCTAAACATTGAATTCCATACCTTTATTTAGGGCCATAAATACTTAACTTTAATAGATCAATTGAATTTAAGTCAACCTTAAATAAATGCAAATCCAAATTCATTAATATTTATGTCTAACATCCAATAATCTCCCACTTGGACTATATATATACACAAAGATAATTATATGTAACCTTATGAGCTCCAAAATAACATATTCCAAAATAACAGTCTCGTCCATTAATAAATATCAATATAAGATCAAAGCGATTTTCTTTACATTTATCATAACTAAAGTCACATATATCAACATAATTAAATGACATAGATTAAGTGTGGATGTGTAGTATGAAAATTACATGTAATTTGATTTGAACATGTCTATTTTTAACTAGTCCAACCTTATGAGACCACCAAAATAGAGTGAAAGAGTGAAACATAAGCCAAATACCACAACAAAACAAACTCCCACTAAAATAGCATATCATTAAATGATACAACTCCTATATAAGCAATATGCTCATGAAAGACCTTAGGCAGTAAACTTTTAGTAAGCAGATCCACAACTATGGAGTTTATCCCAATCTGCTTTATAGAGACTTTACCGAAACTTTATCCCTCTAAACTCTTTCTTTCACAACAAGGAACTTGGTCTCTATGAGCTCCTGTTGTTATTTGAATATGATACTGTAAACTAATTGTCATAGAATAACTTAAGTGGTCTTTCAATATTATCAACAATGTGCAACCCTGTGATAAAGTTCTGCAACCATATTCCCTCATTGGATGCCTCATAACAAGCTATGAATTCAGCTACCATGGTAGAAGAAGCTATAAGTGTCTGTTTAGCACTCTTCCAAGAAATAGTTCCTCCAGCAAACAGGTTGACATAACCAGAAGTGGGTCGATGACTATATTGACATCCAGCAAAATCAGAATCAGAATACCCAATAATCTCAAGTTTATCTGACTTCCAATATGTAAGCATGTAATATTTTGTTTTCTAAAGATACCTCATGAATTTATTGGCTGCTTTCCAATGATCCACTTTTGGATTACTTAAATATCTACCCAACATTCTAACAATATACGCAATGTCTGGACGCATACATACTTGAGTATACATAAGATTTCCCATTACTGAAGCATAAAGAATCTTTTGCATTTCGTTTCCTTCTGTGTCATTTTTAAGACACTGATTGAGACTAAATTTGTCTCCTTTAGAAATAGGGGTATCTCCTGGTTTACAAACTTGCATGCCAAATCTCTTAAGCATTTTTTCTATATAGGTTTTTTATGATAATCCGAGTATACATCGAGAACGATCCGAATGAATTTGAATTCCTAATACAAAAGACACATTTCCAAGATCTTTCATTTCAAATTTCTTTGATAAAAATCTCTTGGTGTCATGCAAGAAACCTCTATCATTACTCACAAGCAATATATCATCAACATATAAAATCAAAAAAATATACTTACTCCTAATAAACTTATGGTATATTCAATCATCAATCACATTCATTTCAAAACCAAACAAAAGAATAACTTGATGAAATTTGTGATACCATTGATGAGAAGCTTGGTTAAGTCTATAGATAGATTTCTTTAAATTGCAAACTATATTCTTTGAATCTCCCAATACAAAGTTTTCTGATTGCACCATATAAATTGTTTCTTTAATGTCACCATTTAGAAATGCAGATTTTACATCCATCTTATGTAACTCAATATCAAAATATGCCACTAATGCCATAATTATTCTTAATGAGTCTTTCGATGAAACTGGAGAAAAATCTCATTATAATCGATGCCTTCCTTTCGAGTAAAATACTTTACAACAATACGAATCTTATATCTTCATACATTACCTTTCGAATCCTTTTCGGTTTTAAATAGTCATTAACAACCAATAGGTTTTGCACCTTTGAGCAATGGAAGAACATCCCAAACGTCATTATCTTTCATGGACTTTATCTCTTCATTCATGACATCAATCTACTTATAAGAATTAGAACATTTCATGGCTTGATGAAAGTTGATTGGATCATCTTCCATCATTCCAATGTCGTTTTTAAATTCTTGGAGAAAGATGATAGAATCATCTGAACTTGCATTGCATTTCTTTTTCTCTTGTGGATCTCCTAAATGACATTTCCTCTTGAGGTTGTTGATTTTCCTCTTCAGGTATAACTGGATGATTATGATTAGGGAGAGTTTGGACATTGTCCTGTAATTCTTGTATTATTTTTTGAATAACATCAGGAATATGATCCTGATTATTATCAAGAACAATCATGGGAAGAAAAATAGATTCTTTTTCAAAGACAAAGTTTCTAGCTTTATTTCCCCCTCCAAAGTCAATATCCTCAAAGAACTGGGTATTTCCCGTATTAAAGAATGACCTTATTATGAGATCATAAACTTATACCCTCTACACCGTTCAGAGTACCCAACAAAATAACTGTTAACTATTTTTAAGTCAAGTTTCTTTTTATTTGGCCTATAAGGCCTTGCCTTAGGTGGACAACCCCAAATGCGTAACATTTAATACTAGGTTTTTCCAATCCATAATTCATAAAGAGTCTTAACCGTTGCCTTTGTTGGTACTTTACTAAGAAGATATGCTACTGTCTTTAGTGTCTCACCCCAGAGTGAATCAGGTAAAGTAGTATGAGTAATTATACTTCTTACAATGTCTTTAATATTTAGTTTCATCTCTCAGCAACACTATTTATGATAGGAGTACCTAGCATTGTGTCTTGTGGGATAATTCTGCACTCTTCTAGGAATTTGGCAAATGGTCCTGGATGTTGTACATCTAATCCATCATATTTACCATAGTATTTACCACCGCGATTAGATCTGATAGCCTTAATAATTTTGTCAAGTTGGTTTTCAACTTCAGCTTTATATGCCTTAAACACGTTCAATGCTTGAGACTTCTTATGAATGAGATAAAGGTAACCATAACCAGAATAATCGTCTGTGAACGTAATAAAATATTGTTAACCATTCCAAGAAACCGTAAGAAATGGCCTACAAATGTCCGCATGTATTAGTTCTAAAATGCTTGAAGATCTATTGGTACCTAGTCTCCTTATATTTGTTTGTTTTCCCTTAATGTGTCCCAAACTGCTATATTAAGAAACTTAGAATTCTCTCTGACATAAGTCGTTCAATTCTTTGTTTAGAAATGTGTCCCAAACGCTTATGCCAGAATAAAGCAGAATTCTCATTGGTTAATTTTTTTTCATACCACTTAAACTTACATACAAAGTTTTCTTAAAAGATACAATGGTATCAAGTAAATATATATTATCATAAAAAGACTAGGAACCCATACCTACAATATTTGAATTTAGAAAAAGACTGAATTTATTATTTCTAAATGAACAAAAGTAACCAGATTTGTCCAATATAGAACAGAAACCAAATTCTGTATAAAAGACAGTATTACATATATTTCTTTCAAATCAAAATAATATCTTGCCTTCAATAATAATCTAAACATCCCTATTGCTTCAACTATAACTGATTTGCCATCACCCAAATCGATGAATCTTTCATCATCATTTGGCTTTCGACAATTCAGACAATTCTGCATTGACACACTTATGTGAGTAGCAGTACCTGAATCTAGCTACTAAGTGTATATTAGTACTGAAGCTAAATTAACCTCAGAACAAACAAAATTACGAAATGGGCCTTTACTTACACGATAAGAATAAAACTTATTGTATTCCTTCTTCATATATCCAGGTTTACCACAAAAGAAACAGCAAGAAGCCTAATTTTCTTCTTATTTTTGTCCTGATAGGTACTAGCCAAGTGAGCACTTTCAGCCTATTCTTGCTTCAACCTTTCTTCCACTTGGACACCATAAGAAATGAGCTCATTAAGAGTCCATTTGCCCCCTTGGCAGTTATAACTGACCTTTAATTGACTAAATTGTGTCAGAAGAGAAATTAAAACTAAATGCACGAGTAAATCCTCAAATAGCTCTAACCTTGGTGCTTTAGTTTTGAAGCAATATTTGACATATCTAAGATGTACTTTCTTAAACTTGTTTTACCTTTAAACTTTGTTGAAATCAAGTTCAACAAAAGCATACTTGTTTTAGCCTTATCATTTTTTACAAAATGTTTTTCAATTTCTTTAAGAATCTTAATGGCTGTAGTAACATTTTCAGACACATCTCCCCTAAAAGTCTGTAGAATCCTACGCTTCATGATCATAAGACTCATGTGATTTGAACATTCTCACTTCTCAATGTCTCATTTTTCCTTAATGGAACTTTTGTCCTTAAGAGAAGAAGGTTGTTCATTCCTTAACGCAAGTTCAAGATTCATGCAGTCGAAAACGATTATCACGTTCTCTTTCCAATCCTTAAAAAGAAATTATGTTTAAGCATTGGCACTGTATGGATGTTGGTAGAAATCATATAAGCAGATTGATTTACTGAATCCATAGAACAAAACAACATGCTCATAATAAGGTTAATAATTCAAAGAATGGTTAATACCATCAACAGATACCTAGCACAACATTAATATTTAGTCTTTGGACAGAAATACTAATTTGTAAGTGGTACTCTCAGTGTAACAATCAAATATAGACAATAAATCTTAACAAATAATAAACCTTCCTTTGGACTAATTTATTATTCAAATGGAAGCTTGATAATTATCTAATATTTATTATTATAAATAAATCTAAATATAGTAATCAAATATGGACAATAAATCTTGTCAAATACTAAACTTTCCTTTGAGCTGCTTTATTATTCACATGGAACCTTAATAATTATCCCATATCTATTACCACAAATGAATATATAATTCTGTCAAGTATTAACTTTCCTTTGGGCTGATTAATATTCATATGAATTAAATATCCACAACTATCTTAATATTAAAAAAATAAATTAATTTTTACAAAAGTGGCTACTTTAGAAATATATTATAGTCATTAATAAATTTTAAAATATTAATCATAACTGAACCATAATTTGAATTTAATAATCCCAAACTGAAAAGGTTATAAAAGTATATTTATTTGGAAAATTTTGAAATTAAAATATTTTGTAACTTTATTTTCCTCGCTTAATATTTTGCCAAAAGAAGACCTTAATTTTGGAAATAAATATCCCAAAGATAATAATTAGTACTAGAATTTGGGAAACTCATAATAAGTTGAAGACTCTTACAACCTAATATTATGTTGGGATCCAGAATCCTCAAATCTGGATGTGATATGGAAGTGAATAGTTACAATCATAATTAAACACAAATAAAAGTAATCCTCAATGTTCTGAAATAAAGTTGCCTCTAATGCCGCTTATTAAAACTTTATAACTTAAACTTAAAAGAAAAACTTTATTTTGTTTTCATATCAAATCATCAAGTAAATCAAATTAGATAGTGAAAGTATACCTGAATCCATAAAAAAAATGTTCTTTACTTTCTTAAGTTTTGATCTTTTAAATTTAATACTAGTTTTTAAAACCAATGCTACTGAATAATGAGATACCAAAATGAAAACTACTTATAAATTCAAGGACCATAACCGTCTTAGTTTCATAATTTTAATTTAAGCTATCGTAAAAGAGAAATTACGAAAATAATATCTACTTATTAAATTCCACACTTTTATTTATTGTATTCACAGATTGAATTCTACACCTTCTTTTATTTATAGCATATAAGTACTTAAATTTAATAGATTAATTAAATTTAAGCCAACCTTAAATAATAACATATAATATAATTTCAAATTTATGTATATATTTATGTCTAATATATATAATATATATATATATATATAAGAGGGAGTATAAAATGTAGGTTGTGCTGCAAAGTTAAAATCAGTGTTCGAGTGTGTTACAATCTTATAGTATTATGATACATGTGGTTATAGTATTTCATGTTTTAATCCCGTGTCCATGATTAAACTTGGTTATTGAATGCTATATAAAATAGAATTTATGTTTATTAAAATGACTTTGAGATGTACCAAAACCCATGATAGTTGGTATGTACATAAGGTAATTACATTTCCCGTCTTAGTCCCGGATCGGGATCGAGACCGGAAAACCATGTCCCAAACAGAACTGTAACAAAGTAAAATTAAACGGCTAAAACACTTCTATTCTTTCCAGTTCCTTCTCCCTCTCTCAACCGCTCTCCCTCCATTATTTCTTATTCAGGTCTTGGTGACAACGCTGCTCCCGACAGCTAAAAAGTCGTCGACGTCGTCTTTCTTCGTCTGCTCTATCCCTGCGACACCGTGTATCATCCTCTCCCTTCTCTCCATCAAAATAACTCGTCTCTCTTTTTTTGTTACAATTTCAACTACCTATTTAACCAACTGGCAGTGATGGCCGACAAGAAGTGGCCATCCCAAGCTAGATCCAAATAGCAAATAAAACCCATGACGCAAGCCACCGAAGACTCAAGTGCCACCGGTCGAGATGAGTCCCCCTAGTTGCCTCTCTTTGCCAATGTCGGTGTAACACCACCCCCAAACTGTGGCTCAAAGAAACGGAAATAATCTTCCACAAATCTTCACATCTTGAAAAGATAAGATAAAAATACAGAAAACAATCATTAAATATTTTTGGGCAATGTTTTTATTTTATTTTTATCTTTTTGAAAGCTACAATGATTATTTGCCTCAATTGGATTTGAGAACGATGGTGACCTGTCGTGCCAGGAGGCGGTTCAAACATTGGGGATGGTGATGGTTATTAAAAATCTTCCTATTATGCCCTTATTGTTGTTTGTTCTTTTTTGTTTTTATGTTCCAATAGCTAAAAAAATAAATGATGAAATAGTAATTATTATTAATTTTACTATATATATATATATATGTATGAACAAAAATTACTTTTCCATCAATAATATCTCATGTTCTTGTTTCTTTATAGATATTTCATGACCTAATAATTTTAAATAATCATAATATTCTTCTTTATTTTTATTTAATTATTCTTTAGTATGATTATTAAAATACTATTGTCTAAAATTATTATACTTTGGTAATATAAATTCTTTTGAACATTTTTCTCTATTTGGTTAATATTGATATGTATTTATTTTTAAATTTATTTTTGAAAAGTTGGTTTATTAGAATAAATTCCACGATGAATTTGTTCTTCAAATATATAAATACCTTTAACACTAGATTCTTCAATATCTGATTTATCAAATCTTGTAGAAATAGTAGGTCTTATAGAAGTACTTAGTCTGCTAAATATTATTTCTATATCTCCATTAGTATTTTTCATAATTTTTTCAGTAGTTTTTTTAATTATCTTAGGAGGAATAACATTTTCTAATTTTCAAGATTGCGGTAATTCAATTTCATCCCAAGTTATTGTCTATGGTATTGTAGTATTGGCTTTAGAGACATCTATCTAAAACCATGTAGTTTTTCCTTTATGAGATTCTAACCTTGAATTAAAACTTATATTTGTCATAGCTTTTAGACATAGTCTATAAATAACACATAAATTCATAGAACCGAGAAACATATCGTATTCTTGTGTTTGTATATTTAAAGTTAATGCTTCATTTATATTTGGATCATATAAGCTTAAAGAATAATTTGGATAGTAATTGAAATAAACTGGTCTGGTACTTAGTATAAATTCAATTACTCCAAGTAACGAGTCATTGAACTTATTGTGTCGTTTATCTCTTAAACATAATAATAAAGATGTATTTAAGCCATCTCTTGTAAGGGGTTTTACTGTTACTTGAATTAAACCTAGATGTTTATATTTATATTCATTTTTTAATTAATTTATTAGTTTATTTTTTAATAAATTTATAGTTTCAGTACAATTTCCTATACTAACACTTTGTTCAAAAGTTTTTATTATATAAGATTGCTTAAATTCGATAAAGTCTTTATTATAAGCAAAGGTTGGATTAATCTTAGGAATTGTCCATTTATTTAAGTTTTTTCAATGGTCCTATAAACTCTTTGCTCAGTATTTTTAACATCTGACAAATTCTGCGATTTTTTTACTATACTCGTTAAAAAAGCCATAATAAACTTCGAACAACTTAAATAGGAATTTCGTAGGAGATGCCAACTAATCCAAACTGCCTATGCACCTACCCCAGCTATTTAGGACTTACCAGGATCTGAACTTCGTCACATACTTAAGTAATTCTAATTTACTTAGGCTTTGATACCAAGTTAATCTTAAAACCAAGATTTTGCTCGATCTTAATTCTACTAAACAAAAAGATATACTAACAAAGAGAAAGGTATTTTAACAAAGAGATAAATATAAACTGAACAGAGCACAATAAACTAGAAAGAGAGTAGAAACTTACTAACCAAAGTAAATATTCAACTTAAAAGGGAAACTTAATAAAATATTTTATATTGAAAACATTTGAATATTCGTATGATTCAAGAAGATCTTGAACAAATATAGTTTGCAAGAACAACTATGGTTCATAAGAATAGATTTCTATAGTTATGAAAGAATAGGGTCCATGAAACTAATAAGAACAAATATAGTTCATAAGAACAAATTTGTATAGTTCTAAAAAGAACAGGGTCCAGGAAACTTACTTTGATTTTTTTAACTTGAAGATTACAGAATGCTTTAATTCGTACAAACTCCACTCTCACACCTCACAATCAAACTTCAAACTTATAATCAAACTCAAACTTACAATCAAACTTCAAACTCACAATCGAACCTAGAAAGAACAACCAGAAGGAGAAGGTTAGCAGTCGACTATTTTTCGATACCCGAGAAGACGCTGGAAGGCTTATTTTATAGATGGAGAGAGTATGACTGAAATAACATGTAATATTCAACCGGATGACCGGATGATGTCACCAAGATAAGGCTGAGCTGGCAAGTAAGCTGAGATGACCAGATTTCTTGCTGACTGTATTGCTGACTTGGTATATGGATAAGATGCTGATGTGGCATATGATGTAAGGATGATGTCATGTTGACCTTGTACTATCATTATAGGAGGGCATCTTTTTCGACGTATTTTTGCTATAGGAAAGAATAGTAGAAGGAGCAGTTTCCATGGTAGAGGTACTAAGAAAGTATGCCATTTGTGGTGGTACTGGAGAGGCATTAATCTAAATAGGAGATGTTTCAGGTCTGGTAAACTTAGCTTCCTTTTCAGGAGTATTCATTGTTGATGGAGAATATTCTCTATGAGAGCACTGCTTAACTATGGCCAGATTCACCACAGCAATAACATATATGAGAAATAAAAGGGCTTGTGTTGCATGCTTCAGCGATATGTCCTTTCTGATTACATTTTATGCAAACGAGATCCTGAGATGTTAGAACTGGTTGTCCATAGCCAGCCATAACAGTAGTTGATGGAGTATTATTAAGAGCTGTTAATACTTCATTAACATCTTGCTGAGTCATATGAACAGGAGACTCTGGAATTTCAATCTTTGGAGTATTTGAATAATATATGATTCAGCCATCAGAGGATTATTATTTTTAACCTGCAAATAATTTAAATAATTGTTAGGGGGCAGTGCTTGTAGGTACACTGTTGACACACTTGGAGGTTGAGAAGAAGAAGCAGAATTGTGAACAGAATAATTTGGTTTTTTGAGGAAAGTAACTTTTTCTTTTTCTTAAAGAAAGGAGGCATTCCATATACTAAAACGGAAGAAAAGAACCTATCCTACCATCTAATATAAACTTTATGGGCTAATGCAAAAATATAACTGCCCATAACATTTGTATAATGGAATAAAAATTCCATGATAAAATCCAAGGAATCTAAAAGTATATCAATCTGGATTAATTCTTTCTTGGAATAATTTCAATTGCTTTTGAAGATAAGGAGGAAGAAATTGGATTTCTGGTCCAAAATCTCCTACCATTGAATAAACCAAGCATGAAGTTGGGTTAATTTTGGAAGATTAACCCTAAGGAACCAAAAATGTTGACCAAAAGTATTCTTATAGAATAAAACTCTATCAAATGCTTCAATATAGTCCCAATAATTATATTCTATCAGGAGTTGAAGCATCTTATGAGTATCTAATAGTTTTTTCATAGAATTAGGATTTCCATATTCTTTTAAACTCATAACTCTTTTGATTATCATTTTACTATAGATGATGCATGTTTCAAATTCTTCAAGATATAATGTTTGATGAGCTAATAAGTTGCCACTAAACTTATGAGATATTTCTACTGAATGGGTTTCCAATAGAATAAGTTCAAATTAATATCTAGTTTTATTTGATTGGATTGGAAAGTGAGAAAGATAATTTTCATGAATCCCAAATCCCTACAAAAGCAAGAACTATTCAAATGAGTAAAGAACTTGTAACTTATTGCCAACAAGAAATTAAAACTTTATGAATTAATTAGACAAAGTAAATCTCCTTAGTCCTGCTCTGCTTTCTATGTATATAACTCAGCAGAAAGAGAACGTGGTGCTCCAAGATTAGTAATTAATTATAAACTATTAAATAAAGTTTTAAAATGGATAAGATACCCAATACCGAATAAAAAGACTTACTCAAAAGATTATATAATGCTCAGGTATTTAGTAAATTTGATTTAAAATTTGGATTTTGGCAAATTCAAATTCATGAAAAAGATAGATATAAAATAGCTTTTAATGTTCCTTTTGAACAATTTGAATGGAATGTTATAATACTTTGATTATTTAAAGCATTACATGTATCATATATATCATTACATTCACAATCAAATGAAGTTGTTTCTGATTCTCTAATAAAATAATTAGATTCAACTATTTCTAGTACTTCATATTCTGAAGTATCACTTAATTATGTTTGTAATGAATATAAGCTTTCTTTTTTTCATAAGGAATGTTAAGTTCCTTAATTTTCTTTTTTAATTTGTATTGATTTCTAGTATGTCCAGATAGTTCACAATACCAACATACCATTGGTTTAGTTTTACTAGTTTGTGTTTTATTTTGTTTGGGTTTTTTATTTCTTACCTTTTTACTTTTATCTTTAATTTCTTTTTTAACTATTGGGTTTTTTCTTCTTTTAAAGAAAGGTTTTTTATTAAAATTTTTCTTTATATTTATAGATTTAGGAGGAATAATTGGAGACACATGTGTATCAAATTGTTTACAAAATTCTCCTAATTTTTTTCTTCCTAATAGTTTTTGTTTTTTAAGTTGTTGTTTTAGATTTAAGTCATTACATAAACTTAATCCTTCTATTACTATTTCATTCTGTAATTTTTCAAAAGCAAAAGTCTCATAAGGTATAGTACCATTATTTTGATTTCTTAATTTGCTTCTAACCTTTTCTGTAAATAAAGGAGGTAATCCAACTATAAATCTTTCTTTCCAAAATTTTGAATTAGAATCATCTCTTTGGAATAATAAAACTAAAAATATATCATGATACCATCTATTATGAGTTATGAGGGATATTTTAAACTCATTATTAATTCATAAATTCTTTCTTTTAATATACTTAGATCTCATACAAAATTATATAATATAGCTAATATTAAGTGTATATTGTATCTTCAACAATTTGATTTGTATTAGCGTCTAATTTTGTAGTTGATAATATTTTTACTTTTCGTACAGATTGTAGATAGTGATCTTACCAACCTTTTAATATTCTGGAAAATCCAACAACATATATATATAGGAAAAAAGATTACTGTATTAGAGTACAGCTATGTTGGCTGTGATAGAATTTGATTACAGCCCTTAGATGATGATCCAACGGCTCAAATTCAATCCCCCCAAAAAAAAACTGTTTCTCCTCCCCACCATCCCTTTCTCCGTTCCGGCGTCCACCGGCAAGTTCGCTGTCGCCGGCGGAGTCTTCGTCGGCCTCATCAAGGGCGCCGACATCATGTTCCAGCGCTTCATCCCCCTCGTCCCCATCGAGGTTGGTGTTCATGCTAGCCGCGATGCCCGGCACCGCACTGCCCCTGCTCTACCTACTGCTTGCCCTGCCAAGTTCACATTTTTCCATCGTCGACTACATCGCTGATGTCCACAAAGCTGTCGCCTACGCCAGCCTGCAGCAGTAGTCCTCCTTTGATCACGAATTCGCCCTCCCTCGCCGAGGCGGTTGTCATGAGGGCGGCCAATCCGAGCAAGTCGTGAGGGCGGTTGACGGCGGGAGCTGGCGGCCGGGGAACGAAAACGACAGGGAGAGGGGGAAGGAATGGAGGCGATGGCGAGGCGGCGATGGCACCGGCCAGCGGCGGGCGACGGAGGGCGGCAAAACAGGGGCAAAAAGAGATTGATCGCGTGGCAAAGCAGGGGAGAACGAAATGGGAGGGGTAGTTTCGTAATAAAAAGTTTACTTGCTGCCGACTCGAGTCAATATTATAAAATAGATCAAAAATTTTTAAAAAAATACAGTAAATTCCATAAAATAAAATAATTTTGTAATAAAAACTTATGGTATTTTAATTTATTTTTAAATATTTTTTGGGATTTATTTTGTAATATTGACTCGTGTAGGGAGCGTATAAAGTTTTTATTACAAAATTACCCCTGCCCATTTCCTTCCCAACTAGTGTCAATATTACGAAATAAATCTTAAAAAATATGATGAAATACATCCCGACTCGATCCCGACAGGGGTAGTTTTGTAATAAAAATTTTACTCGATCCCGACTCGAGTCAATATGATGAAATACACACCAAAAAATATAAAAAATACTATAAAATGCCAAAAAATAAAATAATCAAGTTGTAATTGATTTTTTTAATTTTATGGTATTTTACTCAATTTTTTCATATTTTTCGACATGTATTTCTTAATATTGACTTGAGTCGGGAGCGAATCAAGTTTTTATTACGAAACTACCCCGGCACCTAAACTCCTTCTTCTCCCCCGCCTCTGTTTCCCGCTTTGTCCGTCCAAGCCCACCACGCAGTCCACCCCCTCCTCCCTCTGCCGCCACGTCCACTGTTGGCATCTCCTCCATCGACGCCTCCGACCCAGTCTATGTCATCTGAAGGTGCAGCTATTTAGACGCCTCCGAGGACACAACTTTCTCTATTTCTCCCGCCAACGGCAGTCCTCCAAACACACTGCGGAGTCCACCTCCTCCTCCGCCGCCATGCCCACATTTGTCAGCACCTCCATTGACTCCATGGACGCTAGCTACATCTTCTGAAGCTGCAGTATTTTGGACGACTCCACCGGCATTTGCATCACCTCCTCTGTTTCCAGCCAGCAACTTCAGCCTCGGAATTTCGGATTCTTCACCACACCGTTGGGTTGCCGCCCTTCTCGCAGGAGGTCCGGTGTTGCAATTTCGAATTCCTCCCGAGAAATAACCCAAACCCGCCGAATCCCCCGGGTGATGAAGAAGCCCCGGTGTCCTCGGCATGAAACAGAGCTTGGCCCAGCCACTTGTATGCAGGCGAGCACAGTAGGGGCTGCGGCCAGCATGAGCTCCTCGGCGGGGATAGGGGGGACGAAGAGCTGGCATGATGCCGGCGCCCTCGATGAGGCCGAGGAGGACTCTGCCGGCGATGGCAGACTGGACAGTGGACCGGAGCAAAACGCCGGATTTCTATCGAAACAGATGCAGAGGGGCGGGATTTTTATCCCAGCCGTCGGATCTCAATCGGACGGCTCTAAACAAACTCGAGCACAGCCATGTTGGCTGTGCTCTATTACAGGAATCTTTTCCTCATATATATATAGGGCAACACTATTATGCGTTGCCCTATTTTGGAAGCGATATAGACCGTTGGATCTAATCCAACGGTCCACAATCAACCCCCCACACCACCCCCCTCCCATTTTCAGCCGCCCCAGTCCCCACCCTCGCCGGCCACCCTCGGCTCCTGCCTGTTGGTTGCCCCATGCCCCCATCCTGCCGGCCACCCTAGCCCCCACCCTGCAGGCCGCCCCTACCCCCGCCCCACCACTGCCCCTGCCCCTACCGCCCTCCCAGTCGGCCGCTCGCGGCCCCGCCCCCGCCCGCCGGCCGCCCCATGCCCCCGTCCCGCCGGCCGCCCCATGACCCCGTCCCGCTGGCCGCCGCCCCAACCTCGCCGCCCCACAGCTGCCCCTACCCCCACCGGCCTCCTTGCCCCGCCCCTGCCCCCGCCCCCGCCAGCCACTGCCCCCACCTCCCTGGCCGCACAGCGGCCTCCCCCTCCTGGCCTTGCCCGGCATTGCGGCTCACCCCGCCCGTGCCCGGCTGCGTTCAGGTGTCTCCCGCCGGCCCCCGGCGAGGTCACCTGCGATCGCGCGGCGGGAGGAGGGAAGAAACAGGGGAGAAATAGAGGAGAAAATTGGGGGTGGTAATTTCATAATAAAAACTTGACTCGATCTCGACTCGAGTCAATAGTATGAAATAAATTCTTTTTAAAAAAATAAAATAATTTCATAATAAAAACTTGACTCGATCTCGACTCGAGTCAATAGTATGAAATAAATTTTTCAAAAAAAATTTGTAATAAAAACTTGACTCGATCTCGACTCAAGTCAATAATATGAAATAATTTTTTAAAAAAAATAAAATAATTTTATAATAAAAACTTGATTCGATCATGATTCGAGTTAATAGTATGAAATAATTTTTAAAAAAAATAAAGTAATTTTGTAATAAAAACTTTATTCAATCTCGACTGGAGTCAATAGTATGAAAATATTTTTTAAAAAATAATTTCGTAATAAAAATTTGACTTGTTGTTGACTTGAGTCAATAGTACAAAATATTTTTTTTAAAAAATAAAATAATTTATTATTAAAAACTTGATTCGAAAAAAAAATTTTATTTCATACGACTTGACTCGAGTCGAGATTTAATAAAGTTTTATTACAAAATTACTTTACTTTTTTTAAAAAATTATTTTATATTATTGACTCGAATCGAGATCGAATCAAGTTTTTATTACAAAATTATTTTATTTTATTTTTTAAAAAATTATTTCATACTATTGACTTGAGACAAGATCGAATAAAGTTTTTATTTACAAATTTTTTTGAAAAATTTATTTCATACTATTGACTCGAGTCGAGATCGAGTCAAGTTTTACCACCTCTTGTTTTTTCATCTGTTTCTCCCCTGTTTCTTCCCTCCTCCCGCCGCACGACCGCCGGTGATCTGGCCGGGGGTCGGCAAGTAGAGGCCGGCGGGTAGACACTTGAACACGGCTGGCAAGGGGAGCCACAGTGCCGGGCGAGGCCAGGAGGGGGAGGCCGCAATGTGGCCAGGGTGGTGGGGGCAGTGGCGGGGGCAGGGGGAGGTCGACAGGGCAGGGGCAGGGGTAGGGGCGCAGGCGGGACGGGGGCATAAGGCGGTCGGCGGGACGGGGGCAAGGGGTGGGCGGGGGCCGAGGGTGGCCGGCGAGGTTGGGGGTAGGGGAGGCCGGCGGGGGTAGGGGTAGCGATGGGGCCGAGGCAGGGCGGGGCTGGGGCGGCCTCCGGGACGGGTGTATGGGGCGTCTGGCGAGCAAGGCCGAGGGTGGTTGGCAAGGGCAGGGCAGCCAGTCGAGGCAGGGGCAGGGGCGGCCGGTAGGACGGGGGCTAAAAAGTGGGAGGAGGGGTGATATAATCATGGGCCGCCGGATCTGGATTTGACGGCTCACAAATGATATATTGCTGATGTGCTACGTTTTCACGCAGAGCACGACAACGTTATATATATATATATATATATATATATATATATATATAGTGAGGTGATTTACTCATGGGCCGCCGGATCTTGATCTGATGGCCCACAGATGATACGCTTTCACGTAGCACATGGCAGCGTTTATATATATATATATATAAAAGGTGGTACCCTCACCCTTGTCTATATAGAAGGAGACGATATGTATAAACACGGACATTCTTCACATTAATAAGCATAGTTTTGAATTCATCTTAGCCTATCCATGTCATGTCAGTCTATTACCACCCCTATTAATCTCTATTATCACTTGTGCATCTTTCTAACCTATTTTTCTATTTACAAACCTTTATGACAGTTTTTACATTCAATAGATTTATATTATTTGTGTATCAATAAACAAAATCGATTAAAGCCTCTTTAAATATTTGGGCTAAATTCAGACTTTAATCAATTATCATTTAATCCGTCGGTATGAATCAAACAAGCCTTAATTTTGCTAATCAAGAAAAGCAAGGACTACTACGTTTTTTATCAGAAGGATCCAATATTAGGATTCATGAAACACATGGAAGAAGAAAGAATGGACATCTTTGGTGTTTTATACAAAGAAAATACAAAATCATACACACTACCCCATCCCCTCTACCCCTAACCATAATCCACAATTCATATAAAACAGAGCTAAAAATACAAATACGAATACAAACAGTGCTCCAAGAAAACAAATCAAAACAGAGATACTGCTCCCCAGCGAGGAGAAGAAGGAGAGTGAGCAAGGAAAAAAATAAAGAAAATATGAAGCTTTTCTCCCCAACACCTCCTCCTCCACCATCGCCTCTGGTCCATTACCCTTCCTCTTCAAGACCCACATACTGTTTCCTCCACGGCCGCCCGTGGCCGCCGCTCTCGGCCCCCCTCCCCCTGCGCTGCCCGTGCTCCCTGCCGCGGTGCGCCGTCTTCCCGACCCGCGCAGCCGTCGAGCCGGAGCCGGCGGTGCGGAGAGCGGCGGTGGACGTGGAGGCGGAGATTTACGAGTTCATGGTCCGGTCGGCGAAGCCGGAGCTGTTCCCAACGAGGGGGAGCTGCTGGCGGCGGGGAGGGGGGACTTGGTCGACGCCGTGGCGAGGGAGGGCGGTTGGCTAGCTTTTGGGTGGGATGTTGATGACGAGGAGGAGGATGGGAGGGTGTCTCAAGGGCGATTGGAAGGGGTGGCGGCGGAAGGTGGGAGCTTTCCGCCAGAGATGGAGGTGACGGGGTATTCCGGCAGGTCTGGTGGAGCTCTCTCTTCTTTGGCTTCTTGATCTTTGTGTTCTCTTCTTGCTTCGATAGTGTGCTTCTTGTGCTTGTGTGTGGTCGGTCTCTTTGAAGTTGGGGATGTAGAGCTGATCTAGCTTCTTTACCTTCTTTGTACTATGTGATTGATTTCGATTCGAGGGTTGTGGAACCACACTCTGATTCCTGCTGTTGAGGTGAACTGGACAAGTTTCTTTATCTTCTTTGTATCTATGTGATATCAATGTGATTGATATCGATTCAAGAATAGCTCAAATGTACGCGGAACCCTGCTAAACTGGACTAGTTTCTTTGTATATGTTTTGATCTTGATTCAATGGTAGCTCAAATGTATGTGGACCACATTCCAATTCCGGCTTTTGAGGTGAACTGGACACGCTTCGTTATCTTCTAGGTAACTGTGCGATTGATTTTGATTCAAGGGTAGCTCAAAAGTATGTGAATCATATTCCAATTCCAGCTATTGTGGTGAACTAGACTATCTTCTTTGTCTTCTTTGTATATGTGATTGATTTCGCTTCAGGGTAGCTCAAATGTACGTGAAAGCTCATCCCATTACCTGCTTTTGAGGTGAACTGGGCGACTGTCTTTATCTTCTTTGTAACTGTGTGATTGATTTCAATTCGAGGTGAACTGGGCAAGTTTCTTTAACTTCTTTGTAGTTGACTATGTGATCGATTTCGTTTTGTGGGTAGCTCAATGTATGTGGAACCACATTTCAATTGAACCGGACAAGTTTCTTTGTTGTCTTTGTTACTTTGTGATTGATACGTCGTTTCTATGGTAGCCCAAATGTATGTGGAACCTTATCCCAATTGATTCTTTTGATGGTATTGACTGTTTTGGTGGGGGTTCTCTTACCAGCCAAATGCTGCTTGGTAATTGGAATGTATGATTTGCTTCTTTTGTTTTCTGTTACTATGTGATTGATTTTGATTTGAGGGTGTAGAACTGGACAAGTTTCTTTTATTGTCTCTGTTACTGTGTGATTGACTTTGATTCAAGGGTAGCTCAAATGTATGTGGAACCACATTCCTATTGATGCTGTTGAGGTGAAATGGACAAGTTTCTTTGTCTTCTTTGTATCTATGTGATTGTGATCTGGACAAGTTTCTTTATCTTTGTTATTCTGTGATTGATTTTGATTGGGTACCTGGGCTAGCTCAAATGTGTGTAAAAGAACATGTCAGTTCCTGCTTTTGAAGTGAACTGGACTAGTTTCATTATTTTCTTTGTAACTTACTATGTGATTGGTTTCGATTCAAGGGTAGCTTAAATGTATGCTAAACCACAATCTGATTCCGCTTTTGAGGTGAACTGGACTAGTTTCTTTTATCTTCTTTGTTACTATGTGATTGTTTTCAATTTTTTGAGGTGAACTGGACTAATTTCTTTATCTTCTTTTTGTAAATATGTGATTGATTTCAATTTGATGGTTGCTGAAATGTATGTGGAACCACATTCTGAATGATGTTTTGATGGTATTGACTGCTTTGGTGGTGATTCTCTTGCCAACTAAATCTTGCCTTGTTTCTATTATTTCCATGCATTCATATGGATAAATAAGGATGCTAATGCTTTATAGGAAGCTAGTTTTTCTGTGAATGTTACATTCTTTTGTTGTTTTTATCTTCTTTGTTACTCTGTTATTCATTTTGATCCGGTGTGGAGGCTAGCTCAAATTTATGTGAAATAAATTCCATTTGATGCTTTTGATGGTATAGATCGTTTTGGTGCTCTTATCAACCAAATCTTGCAAGCATTGCTAAATTATTGGAAAATATGCTTTTTGTCTTTTATTTTTGTGCATTCATATGGCTAACTGAGACCACTAATGCTTTATACAAGACTAGTTTATCTGTGAGGATTATGTTTTTTTGTTATTCCATGGAAAACTTTTGTTAGAAGTAAGTTTGGATATTGAAAAACTATGGAGACATTTATCCTTTGGGTGGTTTGTAGAGAGTTGGAAACGGAGAGCTCAGGGATAGAAGGAATATTGAACAGACTGGAAAAGGAGCGTAGTCTTTCATTTGGTACGGGAACCCTTGGGAAGGAAGATAGATGGGGTGATTTTTCTTCAAATGTGGTGAGTGAATATGTAAAGAACTTTTTGTTTTTCTGTTTAGCAAAGTGTACGGCTTCATTATTTTGTTGCAATTGTCATGTAAATGGTAATTAACTGCTTGTTACGACAATAGCTTATATTTTTACATTGATGTGTTGCATTGCTTATTTTTTTCTGCAAATAAAAACCTCTTTACTTGACAAATAATAAAAGCAGACATGTTCCTAGTTGCCAGTGTAGGATAAGAGAATAGGTCTTTTCTGAAACTGTATTTGTATATTCCTTTGGAATGTCTTTATCGGGTTGCTTGCAATTTCATATTTGTTTAATAGAAGGTATTAATGGGTCGTTAACAGTCCATCTGTATTGTCTATTAAAGACAGTAGGAGGCAGAGGAACTGGAGGCCAGTCCAACAAACTAATAGCTAGGTCAGACTTGTTCAACAATTATGGAGTTGTACGTTCTGGAAATGGAAGTTTAGCAGATTTAACTAGTGATATAAACGACTCCAATGAGGCAGAAACATGGAGAGCATGGAGTTCACAAAGGGCGGCTGCTTATCAAAGATCTGAATTTGAAGGTGTTTATTGGTGGTTTGCACTTGATAGTACATTTATTATTCTTATTATTTTAATCTTTTTGTTTATTTTTTAGCTGGTGAAATTGTTCTTTCCAATCATGGAAAAGGAGCACCTGCCAGTCATCACTCTGCAATTGATAGTTCTAGTACTGTTGGCAGTTTAAGTGAGCTGCCTTCTGGTGATAAAGAAAATCTTCAAAGTCATGTACATTCACGTCTTCAGCAATTAGAGGAGGAACTATCGTCTACCCTTAAATATCTTCGTACTGAAAGAGTTTCTGATCCTTTAAATAAGGTAGTCTTCTATCCTCTCTATTTAATTTCGAGGTGTATCATATTGTACTTCTATGCTTATATTGTGCATCAATTGTTCATTGATTGAAACTTCTAACTGTCATAGGCTTTTCCTATATAAACCTTGTTTAACATTTGAGCAGAATATGAGCCTCCACATTGTGTATAATTGCCACTTTATTGTTCATGTACTTCATGTGTATGCTTTATTTCAAGTTTTCTAAGCTTAATAGCGGAACATAACTCATCGGTTAGTCAATTACCAGAAAAGAGATCTTTTACTCAAGTTTATTTACGTGGAGGTGCTTTCAGTGTGAGGTATGCTACATGCAATATCTTCATTCTTGGTGTCATATCTTCATATTGGGGCAGATTAAATCACCTAAACCCTCTGTTTATTTAATGATATGATTCTTAATTGCTATGCTCTTATACCTTGATAAATCATAAAATTGAGTATAGGAATGTAACCATTGTGTGATGTTGCTTTGCCAGGCTATTTTTCTCATTAATGATAAATATTATAGTGTTGACCAAGGAGTGAAAGCTCTAATGAGCATTTGGTTCTGATCTAGGATACTTAGTGTAACCTGTGATGACACAATGGCTTGTGATATATCTTCTATACATACTGTAATTCAAGTTAGTTTTTTTTAGTATGAAACTTTGAACAATATTCACAATGTTTCTTGGAAAAATCAGAAGACCTCGCCAGAAGAACTTCACAAGCTCTCTGATACGTGGGAGTTTCAACAGACTGAGATCATGAAAACTCGAGATAAACTTCGCTCTATACGTGCAAGGTTATCAGTGCTTGAAGGCAAAATGACCATGGGAATCATGTATGAGTCTATCTTTAGATTTTTCTCCTTTTACAAGTGATCTTACTTTAGGGTTAATGTCATTGTCATACTTTTCTTCACAGTGAAGCGCAAAAACTAGTAGAGGAGAAACAAAAGAAAATAATTGATGCAAAGAAAGCTCTGCGTCTTCTACAGACTGTGTGCATTGTCTGGGCCAATTCTGCCTCTGAAGTTCTTTTGGCTGGATCATTTGATGGCTGGATCAGTCAGGTTTGCCCATTTCCGAATTGTTTTTGCTTTCCATTTTCCAAGCACTTGTAGTACCTTTCACATGAAACATTTCGCTTAGGTTGTGACGGCTTCTCAAATGTTTCTTGTTAATGATTTTTGACACTATGGTATAGATTCTTGCATGTTCTCATGGCTGGACCAGTCAGTTCTGCCCATCACTGGAATGTTTTCCGCTTCCCATTTTCCAAGCACTTGTAACACCTTTGACAATGAGCATTTCTCTTAGGTTGTATGACTTGTGTCTATGCTTCATTAAGTGTCTTCTGTTGATGATTTTTGACATTATGACATGGATTCTTACATGTTAGAGTTAATGTTTTATGCCTCTTGTACGTTAATCAACTAAAGTTTGTCAGACTCTGTAAGTGCCAATTGAATTGATTTGTGAAGCAGATTATGTGTGTCAAGGTTCGTGGGTAAATTAGAATGCTGTTATAACAATGGCATATCTTCGTCTGAATGTACCTTGTACTCTTATTAGGGCATGTGTTTTTTTCATCCTAAACCGGCATGTATCACGTCTGTTTTAATGTCTTATGCATCCCCATGGCTTTGCAGAGAAGAATGGAACGATCTGCTTCTGGCATCTTTATTTTGAACCTGAAACTATATCCAGGCCGTTATGAGGTAGCAAGATTTCTTGGTTTTTTTTCTTCATATGAGCAAAGGATGGAATAGTTCTTTGATATGTGGATGCATTCATGTTTCCTACAGATAAAGTTCGTCGTGGATGGAGTATGGATGGTTGACCCGCTCAGGCCAATTGTTCACAGCAATGGATTTGAAAATAATCTTCTTATTGTCCCTTGAGGAACTAGCGAAAATATATGAATACAATCACTAACCAAAAACATTCAGTCTTTACCTAGAGTGACAACTTTGTGGTAGTTAACACACCAATTCTTTTACCTGTATATGATTTTGTAAAAATAAGAGAAGCCAATTCTTTCAATTTTGATCCTCCTCTTGGTGTACATACTGCTTTGGGTTGGGATTGGTAATGGAGTTCAGGACTCCCATCTATTTTTGTGAGCTTGACAATGCCATTTTCCTTGTAACAGTTTGGTCCACTAGCTGAAAACAAAATGGCTTTTGCTGACTTCTTTTTTCAAGTAGTGAAAACCTAAATTCTCTCTAATTCATCATATTTAAATTTCAGACTTAAACATGTCGATCATTTCGTGCGTTTCCTATGTGGGATTATTTCTTACACTTATTACATCAACGAGGTGAGAATGTTTCTTCTCAAGTTTTATTTTTGAAGTAAAGAAGAGAAAATGGGCTATTGAAGTTGGCCAAATCCGGCCATGGCCGAGTTAAAGCTAGAACGCTCAAAGTGACACGTTCCTGTCAAACTGTCCAGCAATAACCGTAATAGCCATGGCAGCCAGATCTAGCAGCTCTGGCCATTGCCAGAGCTCAGTCTCCCTCTTAACAAATCTGGCCACTTAAACCATGACGAGTTCCTGGGTCTCTGTGGTGTTTTGTTTGTTATTTTCTTGGTTTTTTTTCCTTTTAAGGAAAATGCTGTGTTGATCCGATTTTAATTTTTTTAAGAGCAAACCAGGAAGACAATCTCGTCATTATAGGAACATAATCCATAATCTTGATATTATGTAAAATTTCCCTCCTTGATGGCAAAATATGAAAAATATTCCTTTTTGGATAAAAAGCTTGTTCAAAGCATTCACCTATCATTGTTCTGCATAATGCTCAAAAGAAGCAACAAACAAGTCAAGCAGCTTCCACAAGTGTTGGTTCTAGGTTTTCTTCATCTTTTTCCATCTCAAAGTTCAGATTCATGATCAGAAATTGCAAAATGTGTGCCTAATTCCAACTTCTTCATCTGTTGGGCATGATGAAGCTTTTCAACAGGTATGCAACTCTATCAAGGATGACACTGTTGGGAGTATTGGAACATATGGCATGGGAGGAGTTGGTAAAACCACCCGTATAAAAAGAGTTCACAATGAATTGTTGCCTACTTGTGATTTTCATGATATCATTTGGATAGTAGTTTCTAAGGAAGTAGATGAGAAGAGGATCCAAAGAAGTATCATGAACAAATTAGCTTTGCCATATGATGATCTTAAAACAGAAGATGAACTATCTATGGATTATATAATTAACTTCTCACCAGGAAAGTTGTGATCTTTAGGGATGATATTTGGGAACACTTACACATGGCGAGGCTTGGGATTGCATCCGACACTCAAGCTAATTATAGGTCAAACATAATCTTCACAACTAGATCAAAGGAGGTGTGTGACCAAATGCTTCCAGATCAACAGATCAAAGTGAACTCTGCTTGGAAGGGAATGATGCACTGATTTTGTTCAAGCAAAATATTGGTGTGAAAGCTCTCAACTCACATCTTAGAACACCAGGTCTTTCTGAGCAAGTGGCCAGAGAATGTGGAGGACTCCCACTTGCTTTGATCATCATAGGCCGAGCAATGGCAAGCAAACAAAATCCACGAGAATGGGAGCATGCACTTGCTGTTATTTTTAAGCCACCATCTGAGATCACAGGTACAGAGAAACATCTGTTTTATTGCCTCAAATTCAGCTACGATGCTTTACCAAAACCGGCTATAAAAAACTGCATTCTCTATTGTTCCTTGTTTCCCGAAGACGAGTTAATTGATGAAGAGAAGCTTGTAGACTATTGGCTGAGCAGATGAGAGAACCTTACGGATGCATACAACTGAGGCCATGACAGTATTAGATCACTCAAGGATGTCTTTCTGTCAGAAGATGCTCGGTTTAATCAGGTGAAAATGCATGATGCTATTCGGATTATGGCCTTGTGGATTGTTTCAGAAGAGGGGAAGGAAACCCCCAAATTCTTTATACATCCAAGCTTTAGTTTGACAAAATCACAAGCTTCTAACAGATGGAAGGAGGCTGAGAGGATCTTTGTGCGTGATCCAAAAGACTTGCAGCATGAACCATCCTGTCCCAAGCTGTAGACATTGATCTTCAATAGAATTCACAAGACATAAAATCTTCGATGGTTTCTTCCAATCCATGTGCCAGCTAAGGGTCCTAGATTTATGGCACACATCTATTCAGATGCTTCCTGAAACAGTTGAAAACCTAGTGGAATTAAGATAGATATCTTAGCTTATGCGATATAGTAAGGATTAGGACATTTCCATCATGGTTTAGGAAAGTTGTTCAAGTTGGAGATTCTGAATCTGTCAGACACTCTTGTTGAGGAACTTCCAAGTACTATTGGCCAACTTGCAGAGTTGAGATACCTCAATCTACAATGTACTAACATCAAAACTTTGCCCAATGAAATAGGGGTGTAAGCTACCCTCTAGAAGAGCTCCCAACCACAGTAGGAAAACTGAATGAGCTTAGATCCCTCAATTTGTCTAGAACAAGAATTAAAATGTTGCCAGAAGAATTCTGGACCTTGAAGAACTTGGACCCTCTGGATTTTGATGGCATACATACTATGAGGTTCACTAAAGTTGAGCTTTGCAAATTGGCAAACTTCCAGTATCTGAATCAGCTTGCAATCATTTTGTATGACTTACCAGACATTGAGATATTATTCCATTGGCTGACAAAGCTACAGCATCAACAACTGCCCTACTAACTCAACGAATTTGGTGACACTTTTTGGGAACATGGAGAAACTGTCAGAGCTGAGGTTTGTAGAGTCTTCAGTGCAAAGTATTGAATCTGTTACAATATTCAACACCAACTCAGGAAGCACACACTTATCTAGTCTTGAGATGCTTGAAGTTCTTGCTTGTGGAAACTTGGAAAGAATTGAAGCAGATGACTTTGCTATCCTTATGATTTTGCATATTAGTGGCTGCAACAAGCTCAAACACATCAAAGGTCTTGAGCATTTATAACAACTTGAGGAACTCTCCGTTAACAGTGTGACATGGAAGAACTAGTTAGCACGGGAGGCCCTATCTGTTTTCCCGGGTTGAAATCTTTAACCATTAATGGTTTTAGCCGGCTTAAAAGTACTTGCAGTGACAGTGTCACCTTTCCCTTCCTCAACAAATTTGTTTTGCATTTCTGTTTGAAGCTTGAGAAGTTGCCATTAGGGCTTAAAAGTACTGGCAGTGACAGTGCAACTTTCCCTTCCTCAACAAATTTGTTTTGCATTTCTGTTTGAAGCTTGAGAAGTTGCCATTAGGGCTGATGAATGAAAACAGGACACTTAGAGATGGTAGAATTGTTGGTTCACAAGAGTGGTGGGATGGGCTCTCTTCTTGGCAAGATGACTTGTTTTAGTCTTTCCTTCTCCCATTTTTTAAGACGGTGATATCTGTTACATAGGCATTGACTTCCATACTGCTGCTGCCAAGAAAAATGTTCATTCATCTATTGAAAACTTTTAGTATGATTTATCACATCACTTTCTCAAACTTTGGAGCATGCTATCTTAAAAAATTTAAGTGGTTCAATATGTTGTATGCAAATCACAATGTAACCTTTTACACTTATGCACACTATGATTACCTAGGTAAAGATATTCTTTCGAGGAGTACACCTAGTTGTCGGGAGCAGTTTAAAACTCGGAGATTGCCATGGAGTGGAGTCTGAATCCGAATCTCACTATTTTTTTCATTTTATCAAATAAAAAGTTATATTTTGAATACTCTGCTTTTTGACACTTGAAATGATAAATTTTTAATTTATATTATTTTTATATATTGATATTGATATATATATACATATATATTATATATATATATAATTTTTTATTACTTGATTCAACGAGTCATTCATAAAATCTATCAATGGAGAGTCAGCTATAGCATTTTGCTCGAAAAGTGAGAATTGCCTCCTCGAAGAATTTTTACAACAAAAAAAGAATTGAAAACTATGGACAAGATATTTAAAACTTTGATTAAGTCTTCGAACTATCAAGGAAATAAAAGTACCCCCAACCAATTTCAACATTTTTAATTTTCATTACATCCAATTTTGAGTCCTAAAAAACTAATAATATTTTCGTTCTTTTACTCGTGGAAGAACATGGGGATTTTGTTTTAACTTTCCCCGTAATTTTGATTGCAACGACATAAGAGGGTAGGTGATGATGGACAATATCTTAATTTTAATAGTTTCTTGTTATATTAGAATAATCATTAGAAGTTTTATAATATGAGTTTTACTTAGTTTATTTAATCCCTATTTGAGTTTTATTAACCAAGGATATTTTAGTCAATTTTTATTTAGTTGTATTACCAGACATGTTAATAGGAGTATATTAGTCATTAGGATTTGTTTTAATTAAGTAATCTATTAATATATAATAATATAAAGAAACAATTTTCTTCTACAGTTTTTAGAAGTTTTTCTTGAATTTAGAGAATTTTAGAAGGAAAATAATTTTGATTAAATTATTATAATGTTGTGATTAAATCTATAAGATTTCCACTTTAATTGTAATTATCAACTACGTTCTGTTCCTACCCGTCCATGCATGTATAAAGTCCTCAGCTTGCACCTCCCCCCAGTCCAAAACAAAAAGACCAACAACTATGGTAAGTACTCCGATCTATATCCAATCACTTTTTTTTTGCTTTTCTCTTATATTTGTTTTGTCATCAAACCCCGTTTAAAATCCAGATCAAACTACTTGTCTTATCTTTTTACCTTTCTAGCCTACAAGTTGCCAGCATCTTCTTCTCTCCGCAACCATAAGCAAAGCCCTAACCAAGTAACAGGTATTTGTACCACATCACTTTCACGCTTACCTCTTTATGCTTCGCCCCTTTTCATTAAAAAATTCTTCTTCAATTTGTTTTCAAACTGGAATATAAATCACACGTAATGTCTAATTCTATATTTTCATCAATATTCTAAAGTAAATTATTTTTCAATACAAAAATATAGAAAATTTCTTTCGAGAAATACATACTTATTTTTTAATTGCTCCTATTTCTCCCAAATTTTATTTACTCTTCTAGATATTTTAAATATTTATAAATTTGAGTAACTTTATTTAATTTCATTTTTTTATTAATAATACTATCAAGTAATTTAATTTTTAATAAAAAATAAATTAATTTTTTTCATTAAATACATATTTATTTTGAATATTTTAATTTTAATTTTTGATTTTTCCTATTTCTCTACACATTCATATTTTTTTAATTGTTCCTATTTTTAGATATTTTAGATTTTAATATTTAACTTCATGTTTATATTTATTAATCTTACTATATTCACGAATCATAAAGTTTATCTGTTTCAATTTTGTTTTCAATCTTTAAGACTTATATATCACATATTCATTACTATATTTAATTAAATAAATTATTACATTTTTTCCAATTCCAACTAAAAATTCAATGGGATATCATTTTGTAACTAGCTTTGGGTTAGGGTTTTGCTTGCTCGTTGCTTTGCCTGGTTCGGGCCAGTCTCAAGTTGGTTAGATCTAGTTCGATCAGTTCACCTTTCAAATTATGAATATAGGGCCTAAATGGCTGTATGAGTATGTTAGTGAAGGATAGATATGCCCAATATATAGATGATAACTTTATTTATGCTAAATAGATCATGAGTTATCTGTGTATACTTAGGGTGTATAGGTTTTTACTTGTTTTGGCTTCTCGTTTTAAGGCAAGATCTAGGTCGTTGCAACATTTAGTATATTTGGGCTTCACTGGGTATCTCATTTACATATATCATAGGGATTTCAGACTATCAGATTACCCATGTGGGCCCAGTTTGATTTGATTCTCAAATCTTTGTCCAATTGAGTTTAGTGTTTCGAGACCCATTTAACTTTCCTATCTCAATTTTCGTCCATAGAGTTACTGTGAGGCTTTGAGTCAGTTTCGACTTTTGTCGTCGTCGATCCAAGCTTTCCAACTATATATGTATTGTATATTAGGTTGACCCCATTCAGCCCACAAGTTGCCGAACATTTAAATCATACCACGTGGAAAGATCGTGTTCAACCACGTTACCCTAGTATTGGCCACCAATTTTTCAGGAGATTTTTCCACACCCTAGTGCCACTGCCACTTTAAATCATTGCTGGCGAGACTCTTGCAACCGGATTGGCACCACCAAGACCACCTCGGAGCTGGTTATTGAACCATACCCATTACCACCACTGGTGCTATCACAGTAGCTATTAGCAGAGCCGTTTTGTTAGCCAGATTCCATCGCCACCACTGCCTTTCAGCGTTGGGGAGGCCAATTGCCCCGACGGCTTCCCCTTGTTGAGGCCGAGGATTTTGAGACCATCCCTGATCCTCACTGTGACTGTGATCTCTGCCGGTGATGTTGTCATTTCCTGTGGCATTTTCTACATTTTCAGGCTATTTTTGGGCCCGTTGCCGGCCAGACACCGTCGGCCATCACCCCAGACACATTCCTCACTCGACAGCTGACCGATTGAGCCTAGCCTAACCGAGTTTCCCAGCTCTCACCCAGAAGCTCGATTCAACCAAGTCGACTCGGTCTGACTCTATAGGATTGCCCCAGTTGACATAGAAGCCTATTTCAGTCATTCGTTTTCGACTGTTTTTGGTAATTTATGACTTCCTATATTAGTTTAAATGAATATTCACATTATTTGCCTTATCTTGATGCTATGATTTTTTCTTTTTGTGTTATTTATTTTATTCATTTATTTATTATTGTTTAATTCTTATTATTTAAATAAATGTCGTACGTGATGAATGCTTGTATGGTTATTCATTTTATTGATGATGTGGTTATTTGGTAATATTATTCTTGTTCATGTTTACCTTATTTAATTTAATTAATTATTATTTATTTGCTCGTTTAGGTTATTGTTTATTCTTGTTTAGTCATACATTTATATATTCGATCTTTATATTACTATTATTCATGATTAATTTTTATTAATTATTTATTCATTAATCTAATTATTTTTTGATTATTTATGTATTTATTTATTTAGTTATCTATTATTTACTCGTGTATGTGTTATTCGTTATTCGTGTTTAGCCATATATTTATTTAATGTTATTTATATTATTATTGTTATTTATTATTTATTACTTTTCTTGATGTTACTTGTTCACTATTATTTTTAGTATTGTTATTTTATTTATTTGACTTTAGTTATTTATATGTTTATTGCATGCATGTGCCTCGTTTTGCGTGCTTGACGTTGTTCATTTATTTCCTTTGCATTGACTATTATTTGTGGTGTTATTGTTGATGTGTGTACAAATCACCATGATGAAACATATATAGTTGTTAGTCTTTTGATTAGCAGCGGGTTTCGTTGTAAGTTTCAAAGTCTGAGCTGTAGTAGATGTGCCGGTTACGTAAGGACTCTCTTTAGATTTATTGCTTTACTCTATCGGGATTTGATTTCCGGATCGTAGGACGTGTTAAGTGGCTACTTTATATGAGCACACTTAACACAATTGATGGCATATTTTACTTTTGTAATTAATAACCTTCGAGGATAAGCTCCCTCATATTGTTTTCCAACTTAACTCCATCTCATGTTGTTTTTGGGCCTACTTATGTGATTCTCTTCGCAACCCAATATATAGTTTTAATCGAGTTTTCAGTGAGCTGGGAGTTGGTGGATTTGACCTTATGTATACCGTGAGTCAGGGAATACATAATGAGAGGGCCATTCCATTCTCGAAGGATCTTGACATCTTTATGTCTTGAACTTCTTTACACCTAGAGAGGTGTGGAGTATATGAATATTATTGTATATAACACATGTTCAAATTTGTAGTATCATAGGGTATTGAAGGTGACTGCTTAAGAGTACTTGGCCTTTGTGTTCTTAGCCAAGTGTTATATGGAGGTTTAGAGATGACTTAGGATATGTACTTTTTCTCAGGAGTTGGATCAAGTGTTGCCGAGGGAGGTATTTCCTTAGAGTCGGGATGTTATCGAGTTTGTAGCTTAATGGCTGCACAATATATACAGTTTGAGTGTTCCCATGAAGATTATATATGGTTTTCCCTCCTTGTAAAATCATATTTTACTTGCTAGTTTGTACTAGTTATTTTCTAGACCAGTGATACTCGTTGCTGATGTTTTTCTTATTATATATCTAAGTCTTGCATCCTTGTGTGTTGGGTCAATATGATAGATGGGTGGATAGTTGGTGCACACACTTTTGCTCAAAGTGCCGTGATTTTTTTCGCTCTTTTATTAGGATTGATGCGTGTTCGCGTATATTTATTCCATGTATTGTCGAGTGTTGATCATACATTAGTGGTATCTTTCTTTCTCAAGATGCCAAGAAGGTTATCTTGGTCTATTTCTCGTTCAAGTCTTACATATTAATTAATTTAGGCAAGATTCGACTCGATTGTACAGTTGTGATCTGGTTTTAGGTGAATTGGATTCGGTATTTTACACATCTCCTATCCAGTTTTGATATAGACAAAGATGATTCGATCATGAAGGTTCTATTGCTTAGAATGTGGGATGCAGTGAATATAAATAAAGATAATAGTCGCATAAGTCTCGATATGATATTATTACATGAGGAGGCTTGTTTATATCTTATTAAAGTATCAAAATATTTAAATTAATTATGATTATGAAAATTGCTTGACAATCATGCTATTTTGATACTGGGTATTACAATTCATGCATTCGTTTACCAAGATCAAGCAAAATAATTAAAATCACAACTCATGGAATGAAACTTATATAAAATCACAAATTTTGAAGTTATGGACGCCCACCAAAGATACAGACCAGTTCCCAACAGCAAAAATATAAGATTTTTAAATACAAATAATATCACACAAATGAGCAACGAAAAAAACATAGCTTATTACAATTTCAATTGTACAAGCTTTGTCAACTATGGCAAAAAGACACAACAATGACGCAGATCTTTCGGGTACTCCAAAAAGAAAAATAATATATTAGCGGTCCTATAGTTAATGTTAGCTATAAGACCCAATAATGAGTGAGACAAACATAGATTATAGTACCTACTTATTATTAAAATAACAAAATTATCATAGATATATTTAATGAGTAAGTGATTTGGTAAAAGTTGATTTAGCCTTATAACCAATATTAGTTGTAAGATCTTCTATAGACTCTCACTCTTTTAAAGAGAAAAGTAATTTGTTAAGTCTTACAATTAATGTTGGTTGTAAGACCAATAAGGAATGAGATAATCATACGTTAAAGTACTCCCTTATTGTTAAAATAAGAAAATTATTGTAAATATGTTTAATCAGCAAGCGATTCGGTAAAATCATAATCACATCAACAATGGTCAGAACGTTCAAAGGTAACAAAAGAAAAAAACTATTAATTAGAAAATAGCCAAAAGGTAACTATGGTTGACCACATACTAATCCCACGGAATTTCTGTTTATCTTCTTCCGGAGCAACAAAAGTTTACACGAATGTACAAATAGTTGAAGCAAAGCAAATAGCCACGTAAGTTAGTACACCTAAATTTGCTTCCTTCCAGAAAACTATTAAACATCTAATTAATTTTCCCACAAATATATATATTGTACATGTTCAGGCAGTTCATTGAACAAATAGAAGTACGAAGTCTTTCGATAGAAACTGCAGCAACTGACGAACAAAGAATGTTCGAAAATAGGAATAAAATAAAATCAATACTTAAACAAGGTCAACGAAACAAATGACCAGGTAATATTCAACTATTGTGAAAAACATAAGTTGGTATTATATTTTCTGCAAACAATTACACACCTTCTACTTGACAGGAACCTACATGTACAGTGCTTGCGAAAGTACAAACTATTATTGACTATGGAAAATGCATAGTGGAAGTTGGACTTATATCTTAACACATTCTAAATTATCATGAATTATCATATTTAAATTTCATAAATTTTAATTTTTAAAAAATTAATTAAAAGATCTAAGATTCCTAATTTTACTATAAATATGAATTATCACTTATTTTAACTATAACAAAATAAAATAATTAAGATTATTTTAATTTTGTATGGAAGATATTATATTATATATAATTTTCTCCATTGTACCGTTTCTCCTACATCGACATTTTTTATCAAACCTCTTTCCTCTATTAAAAAACAGCAAAAAATTTTACACTAAATTACAAAATATATGATCTCATGTGACTAATTATTTTTTCAATGTTGACATTGTGTTAAAATTTTAAATAATTGAAAAATTATTATAATTTATTATATATTTTTGAAGTTTTAAATTATATATAGGTTATAATAAAGAAATTATTATAATGAACTTTTCATGAAAAGCTACTTAGTGGGAGTTGGATTTATATTTTAACACATTCTAAAATTGGATAATTAATTGAAGAAAAAGCTAATATTTTTATCATAAGTTACCATATTTAAATTTCATAAATTTTATTTTTTTAAAAATAATTAAATATAATCAAAATAATTATGTGTGAAGTCCGTGCAGCGCATAGGCTATCATGCTAGTGTATATATATATATATATATATATATATATATGAGCCCGAATTTACTGTGCTCAAGCACAGGCAAGCTGCCTGTGCTTGAGCCATCCAACCGTTGGATTCAATCCAACGGTTGGATGAAAAAAAAGCGACCGCGCGCACCGCCGCCGCCGCCGGCCGACGCGTCGCCGCCACCCCGGCCGACGCGACCCCCTGCCCTGCCCGTTGCCGCCCCCGGCCGACGGGGCGGCGACCCCCTCCCCCCCACCACCGGCGGCGGGCGGCGGATCTAGCCGCCCCGCCTCTTCCCCTGCCGGCCCGCCGCCCCTGCCGCCCGCCGCCCCGCCGCCCCTGCCCGCCACCCCGCCCCGTCCCCCGCCCGCCACCCCGCTGCGCCACGCCGCCCCCGCCCGCCCCCCTCCGCCCCCGCCCGCCCGCCCGCCCCGCCCCCGTCCCCCGTCCCCGCCCGCCACCCCGCCGCGCCGCGCCCCTCGGCCCGCCACCCGCCGCCGCACCCCCCTCGGCCCCTGCCCGCCACCCCGCCGCGCCGCGCCCCTCGCGTGGCGACCCGCGACCACGCGGCCGCCGCCCCCCGGACCACCCCCGTCCCCCGTCGCCGCCGCCCCCTGGCCGTCGCCGTTGCCGGCCGCCCCCTCCGCCGTCGCTGCTGCGGCGGCGCCGGCGGCCACCCCTATGTTGTTTTTTTGATCTTGGCCGTTGGATGCTAATCCAACGGCCAAGATCAAACTTGAGCACAGGCAAGCTGCCTGTGCTCAAGCACGAAGTTTTATTTCCTATATATATATATATATATATATATATATATAGAGAGAGAGAGAGAGAGAGAGAGAGAGAGAGGGAGGGGGAGATTGTGATGCAGCAGAGCCATCTTGGTTGTGCTCCATCTTTCTAGCCGTTGGATTCAATCCAACGGCTAGGAAATCAACTTCCCACCACACATCACAACATCCACCCGCCCCTAATTCCGGTGGCTCTTCCCCTCGGCCGGCCGCCCCGCTTCCCTCTTTCCCGTGCATCCCCTCTGCTCCCGCCCGTTGCGTCCTCAATCCCCTTCCTCACCGCACTGCATGTGGTGTCCAACTCCAGTGACCTTCCTCGTCATGGATTTCATCTTACAAATGCAATTGTGATATCCACATAGGACCAGGTCGAAGTAGGTCGGCCACATCACTGCGTGGCGTCACACCGCCGTCCTCGCCCCAGTCCTTGACGTCGGCCTCACCACATCGTTGAGGCGATCATTCCCAACCCCCTGCCCAGCCGCATGTACCTACCGCTTGCCCTGCCAAGTTCACATCTTTTCCTTCTTCGACTACATCGATGATGTCCGCAGAAGCCATCGCCGACGGTCGCAGCGTGCCGCTCTGGCTCGTGGCCTTCCTCCCTCTCCGAGGCGGTTGCCATTTGGGAGGCCAATCCGAGCAAGTCCGACCGCACAATTGACGGCGGGAGTTGGTGACCAAGGAAGGAAAACGGTAGGGAGAGAGGGGGAAGAGAAGGGAGGGCGATGGCGCGGCGGCGACGACACCGGCCCGGCTGGCGGTCAGGTGCGCAGCAAAAATAGGGGTGTAAAAATAGAGTTATCGGCGCGACAAAGCAGGGGAGAACGAAATGGGAGGGGTAGCTTCATAATAAAAGCTTGACTCGCTCTCGACTCGAGTCAATATTACAACATAGATCCCGAAAATATAAAAAATATAATAAAATACGATAAAAAAATAATCGAGTTCTAATCGATTACTTTATTTTATGATATTTTATTCTATTTTTTACATTTTTTGAGATGTATTTCGTAATATTGACTCGAGTCAAGAAAGAAATGGGCAGGGGTAGTTTTGTAATAAAAAGTTGACTCGCTCCCGACTTGAGTCAATATTACAAAATAGATCCCAAAAATATTAAAAAATATAGTAAAATACCATAAAATAAAATAATCGAGTTCTAATGGGTTACTTTATTTTATGGTATTTTACTCTATTTTTCATATTTTTTGAGATGTATTTCGTAATATTGACTCGAATCAAAGAAGGAAATGGGTAGTAGTTTTGTAATAAAAACTTGACTCGCTCCTGACTCGAGTCAATATTACGAAATATATCCCAAAAAATATAAAAAATACAATAAAATACCTTAAAATAAAATAATCGAGTTCTAATGGATTGTTTTATTTTATAGTATTTTTAATATATTTTTTTATATTTTTTGAGATGTATTTCGTAATATTGACACGAGTAGGGAAGGAAATGGGCAGGGGTAGTTTTGTAATAAAAACTATGACTCGGTCCCGACTCGAGTCAATATTACGAAATAGATCCCGAAAATATATAAAATACATAGAAAATACCATAAAATAAACAATCAAATTCTAATTGATTATTTTATTTTATGGTATTTTACTCTATTTTTTCATATTTTCCTAGATGTATTACGTAGTATTGATTCGAGATAGAAGCTAGTCAAGTTTTTATTACCAAATTACTATTGTTTTATTTTTCTCCACCAACCCTTTTTTCTCCCCCACCTCACCACCATTGTCACTTGGCAATTTTATAATAAAAACTTGACTCGGTCCTGACTCGAGTCAATATTACGAAATAAATCTCAAAAATATGAAACAAATTAGAATAAAATACCATAAAATAAAATAATCTATTAGAATTTGATTTTTTTTATTTTATGGTATTTTCCTATATTTTTTAATATTTTTTGGGATCTATTTTGTAATATTGACTCGAGTCGGACCGAGTCAAGTTTTTATTATAAAATTACCCCTACCCATTTCCTTCCCCACTCGTGTCAATATTATAAAATATATCTAACAAATATGAAAAAATAGATTAAAAATACCATAAAATAAAATAATCCATTAGAACTTGATTATTTTATTTTATGATATTTTATTGTATTTTTATATATTTTTGGGATATATTTCGTAATATTCACTTTGAGTCGGGAGCGAGTCAAGTTTTATTACCAAACTACCACTACCCATTTCTTTCTCCATGCCACCACTTTGTTCTCCCCTATTTTGCTGCGCCATCCCACCACTGTCGACCTCACCACCGGCCGCCCGTTGCCAGCTAGCTACTCGCAGTCTAGTGCCGTCCAACGAACTCTCTTCCT